>JAOUQT010008026.1:0-22911 GCA_025769995.1 Xyliphius kryptos | reverse complement strand
CATTTAAAAAAAAAAAAAAGATTTTAAAAACACGTTCAAAAATACATATGCATACAAACAAAAAAACTTGATGAATAAAAATCCACATAATGAGTTCCCCTCAGAGTGTCATTGCAAATTTAAAGAGAATGGTAACTGGCAAATGGCGGTTACCATGGCAACAAGAATGCTGCAAGCATTTGACGAGTGCCTCTCGCTGTCTCTCTTTTTTTTAAATTTCTTTTTTTTTTTTTTTTCAAGGTCAAATTTCTACAGTTATATTTTTACAATCTGTCGGCGACCAACTTTTGGATTGCGACCGATCACAAATTTAGTTATTTAGCAGATGCTTACTTCCAAAGCGAGAACAAATGAGAACTTTAGGAAAAAACATCTACACTGTGCATTATTAGCTCTGCTCTTTTTTTAAAGCAAGTGTGTGTGAGAGAGTTTTTTTTTAAGATACCGAGTTTAGCAGTGGCTAATGAAATTTAGCGACACGCTTAAAAACTACATCTCGGGTTAAGTATTACAGAAGCCGTAAATCATGGGGCCTCTTAAACAATTTAATCAGCTGATTATCCTAAATATTACAGATTAACATAACTTATTAAAAAATTAGATGCAATTTTTAGTGTATCAACTAAAAAATAAAACCATGGTGTTTAAAAACACTGACTTTTCTCAACAAAGAAATTCTACTGAATAAAAATCCCTAAAGTTGTAATGTCCCGCCTGATCCACAGGCCAATCACAGTGGACGCTTACCTTCCCAGTCCAGCTTACACCCTTCCAGATACAGAAGTACACAAGGACCCAGGCAACAGCGAGAGTTATTGCTAGTGGCGCTCTGATCTGGCCCGGTTTTTCCAAGCCGTCGGTCATGTCATGTACATTACGCCTGTGTTAAGACATCCAGCCACACGGTTACCAAACGCCACATCACACTCTACGCATATTATCGATTTAAAATGGTCTTACTCCCAAAACTCCATCACCGCACTGGTCAGATTGGTAGTGTCTGCAATGCTGTAGTTCGTAAAACATTTTGCTGTGTTCCATGGATTGTTGCAGGATTTCCACGGGAGGTCCTACAACGAAAAGAGGAATACCGCTGTTTGTTTTTTTTTTTTTTTTTTTTTTTTTTTTTCTTCCATGATGTTTGAAATTTTTCATAAGTGGATTCCTGTCAGCAGCGTATATTGTAAAGCATGACATACTTACAGTCGTAAAGGAGTTGTACAGGTAGTACAAGGCCCAAGCAATGATGACAATGTAGTAAATGTTAAGCCAGAAGGCGAGCACGGCAGCGGCGAGGCCAACACCTGCGGTGCCAACATGCATCAGCACATGACTTTTCAAAATTTTCAAAAACGTACAATTTGCAGAAGGCAGACATCTGTTGTATTATAGTGTTAACTAAAACTATTTTTTAGAACAAAAACTCTCAACCCAAATATTATAACAACTCAATAATCTGCTAAAAGCAGTTCTTGAAATCCATCAGGTTAATGCTGGTTAGCTGTAGCCATGCACTTCAGCGGAATCGTCTCAAATCGCATTTTAAAAAAACTCTATAGTCCACTACATGGCCTGAAGTATGCAGCCAGTGAACAACGGCTTGTCAGAGACTGTAGCACAACGCTGCTCCCTTTTTACAGTGTTTATTGTAAGTAAGCAATACTTTTGGCCATGTACTGTAGCTTGCAGTTGGGCATGTGATGAATATGGGCATGAAACTGAGAAATTGCTCAGGATTAGTTTAAAAAAAAAAAAAAGGATCAATAATAAGAACGTTTTTAAATGGCAGTATAGTGTTAATTGTGGGGTTTTTAAGCCTTATTACTGGGACTAAGATGACATTACTTTGTTTTTTGGGATAAGATTATAAAGAGTTTATATTTTGTGTAAAAGCTGCAAAAAATTATGGCTTACTGTTAAAATATCACCAGGTACTTTAAATATTCAGTTCTTTCATATAAGTAGCTTGGTCAGGAAAAAATGTTCTAGAATTATCTTGAATCCTGTAGAATATTTTTTTTACATCTCTGACAGTAAACTGAATATTTTTGGGGTGTATATGGAATGAAATGTTTTGATAATCTTAAACTTTTTACAGGAACAATTATACAGATTTTTTTTTTTTACTATTTTTCAACTTGCGGTTAATCGAGCCGCAAATAATCAGAAGGACAACATGAAACGGAAGATTTTTTTTAACAAATTAGGAATGTAAAGTTTATTTCTTGCTATTTAGAATAAAGTCATTATTTGAACATGTATTCCGGAAGAACATTTGTATGTTCTTCAATTGTAAATATTGGTTGACTGCTTTAAAACTCATGGCCTAAAAAGTTTGTGTCAGGTTAATTGGAGAACCCTAATTGACCTGAAATTTGAAGGTGTAAGTGGTCGTGCGTCTGGCCAGCGATGGAATGACAGCCTGCTGGTGTTGTTTCCTCATCTAATGCTGTGTCTATGATTTTTTTTTTTAGCCTTATGTTCTGCTTCAGAATCAAACCTTCTGTTACATTCCGCTGCTATTTAGTCCTTTGATTCAATAAACCGAGATAACAGTCTTACAAAAACGAATTAGTCATTAAAATGTGAACAAAGCTCTGTAAGGCACTATTATAATTGGGTCATTAAACGTGCAGAAGCTGATCCTAGTGCATATTGGGAGTAAACATTATTTTATCATTTTATTAGTTTACTAAAATGGTTTATCTTTAAATCGTAGATTCATGATATTATACTATAACGCCAGTCTGCTGCCCCTATGGCTCATTATCAATTCATTACCCTTTTGGTTTACATCCTCTGCTAATGTCAATAGCACTTAGCATCCCATAAGTTTTAAAAAAAAAAAAACAGTTAGATGGGGTCTTTTACTTTTAGTGTGAACTTGAAACAACTGATCTGCAAGAGGCACATTTAATCTGGACTTTGCTTTTTTGATTTCAGCCTGTTTAAACTACTTCCTCTACTAAAAAAAAAAGCCTCTTTCTATTTCCAAGGTTAATGTTTGGGTCTTGACCACCCCAGTTTAATGACCCAAATGAGATATACGCTAGAGTTTTGTGTGTGGGGGGGAGGTTCTACATCCTTTCTACTTAAATAGAACACATTGTTTGTTGCATGAAAGTACATTGTAGTGTAGATTTCACACACCTCATTCAACATTCTTTACCTGGACAATGTTTTATTGTGTCTGATCTTCCCAGTGGATCTCATCTGTATTAAAATCTATACTTGTGTTCATCCTGAAAGGCTCTAGAAAGCGTGTTGGGCCGTTAATATCTGTAACCCGCTGTAAATTGTTTAATGAATTGTAATTTGTTGACTTCAGAGATTCTGATTTAGTTGAATGCTAACCTTTATTGGTTTCAAACTTTGTCCGAATTTATAATTTAGGTTACTTATATTGGTGTAAGATTCTTGCTGTGTTTTTAGGGAATATAAACCCTATGGTCTTTTACTAGTATTGGTTGACTGTCTTGGATACACCATCGCAGGGATGCAAATTTGCATGCGTTGTTCTCAAAGTTCCGAAAATTTCTTTAACACTACGGTGTAATCCATTAAGTCATTCGAATACATTCTTATACATCCAAAGCGACTTACACATATCCCAACTTGATGATTGGGATCAGAACACAGGGTTAATGGTCTTGCTCAAGGACCCACATTGGTAACTTCAGTGAACCTGGGATTGGAACCCACAACATTTAGATTGATAGCCCAACAGTAGTGATATAACTGTAGTGTTCTTCCTATAAAAGCTTTAACATCTAATAATAACATTAGATGGGTTTTGAATATCAGGGTCTTGACTGGTCTTTTAAAATTCTTCCCGTAGCTCAGTAGGGTTGGTGTAGAGACAACTGACAACCCAAAGAATGAGTGAGCTTTAATGGACAGCTGATAAACCTTATGGTTGCCTACAAATAAGAACCTAACTATGACTTAACTAAAGTTTCATTGTGCCATAGTTAATCAGTGTTGGCTAATTGATAGTGTGCCCTTCATAAGTATTATTTATCTTGCTAATTATCTAATACTGGTGCTCAGCCTGTAGTTTGTATAGGAGCTGATGCCTGATGCAGCTGTAGGGGGTCATGCAATTCCCAAATTTAAGTTACTGAAGGAAACTCATGCAGGTACAGTAAAGAAATATAAAGAAAACAATTTTATTTATCTTCCTAGATTGTGTGGTCTGTATGTCATCTCCGTGCCTACAAAGTTCATTTTCGTGGTATGTTTCCCCTTCCACATTCCAAAAATGTGCTGATGGGTAAATTGGAGATGCAAATTGTCCAACTCACTAGGTTTATACAAATCAGTACACACATAGTGCCGGTCCCAAGCCCTGATACACTGGAGGGTTAAATCGGTGAGGACGGTCAGTGTAAAACTGCCATGTTAAATAAGTGTTGCGACCCATAATGGCACCGGCCATAAAAATAGGAAAACGTTAAAGACAAAAAGGTTCTATATTCACAATAGTACTTTAATTCTGATTCTGATTGGATTCATTTAACCGGCTGACCCGTTTCTGTCTTAAATATCAAGGCATGTGGCTTTCGATTGCACTGTTCTGATTTTGCACGAGTCAATCGCATCATTACAAAACTGTATTAGTGGCCATCGAGGCAAAATGGAGGCTATAGCAGCTCAATTTGTTCTGGAGGTTGGCAAACATCTCATCAGTCGAGAACGATTAGTACGAAGGAGAACACAGGCAGCTTTTGCTGCACGGAGACACGAGAACGACTGAGATGTTGATTCTTGTTGAATGAAGCAGTGCGCACAATGACAAAAAGCCCCATGAACTCTGATCTGAGCGTTCACATCCAGCTCACATGGCCACAGATCAGATTCAGTGCCACGTATGAGAACGACTAATCTGATTTAAATAGATGTTCATGTTCACTCAGCCATTTAAAGCTGAGATTGTGTAATAAATTGATTCTGAGACACTTCAGCATCGTCGTGGGAATGTGGCCTTCCTCTCGCCATGCCCTGGAGTAAATATACTACAGTATATATCCAATGATACCTGCTTTCTCTTATCTGTGCTAATTCTCATGGGGAGGCACCACAACTAAGATTTCCAAATTCGACTTGGGACGGTTTTACACAAGATGACGTCCCGATGTGACCCTCCAATTAATTTAGCACTGATTTGTGCAGCCCAAAGTCTAGGACCGTTTACATTCTCCAAATTACTCATCGGCATGATTTTAGATGTAAAAGGAAAGCGGAGATCCCAGAGACAACCCAGGCAGGCACAGCAAGGACTTGTGTTCACCCCACCGGAATTCAAACCCGGACCCTATTGATGTCAATTCAATAACCACTGCGCCATGGTGCCACCCCATCGGGTGATACCCGCTCTTTGGGTAAATATATCATTACCTTGTAAGTATTATTTTTTATGAGTGCAACCTTAAAGACAGCATTGTGAAGAACAGAAAATATATACTCTTGTGGTTAGTTAAACTTCCATTCATTATTTTCCGCTTATTCCTCTACTAGGGTCCCCATCCAGGGGAGAACATCTCGGGCGCTGGGCAGATACACCATCGCTGGGCACACATTCACACACTATATGGGGCAATTTAGAGCATTCAATTGACCTGGAATCCATGTTTTTGGACTGTGGGAGGATACCGGAGAACCCGGAGAAAACCCACGCGGACACGGGGAGGACATGGAAACCGTTAGTTGAACTTTTTGAATTTAATTTAATTAATTATGCTTTTTGGGGAGTGTTTAATACGATGGAACTGGAATCCACCATCAATGAAACACTGCTACAACAAACCAGCAACATGTGAATTACACAACATCTGATAGATGACAAGGATTTATCATAGTTTGAAAAGCTGCTAAGAGAAAGGTCATGATTAGTTCATAGCTTTATACCTTTGAACATTGGAGCTAGCTTCCACACTCCAAGTCCACCGATGGATGTGTACTGACCAAGTGCACACTCCAGCAGAAACAATGGCATTCCAGCAAATATAAGAGTCAGAAAGTAGGGAATCAAAAAGGCTCCTGTGGTAACACAAGTGAATTCAATGAAACAAGACCTTGAATTCTGACAAATCAAAACGAATACGATATGAAGACAATGCGCAAAACTTTAAATACATTCCCAAGTTATAATTATACAGAATAGCCACCCTGTACTATAAAACCCTAAGTATTAAATATAAGACCAAAAGTAAGTGAACCTCTGATCATCGCACCTGTAGTGTAACTTGGTTTATTCGATATCCTATTCCAAAATCATGGACTTGTCCCAAATTATTTGTTCATCTAAAGGATGATTAATAAGGTCAGGGGGCTGAAGACCAAACAGGATAAGCCACCACAGATCCACAGAAATGCCAATTTCCCAAATGCCGCCAAGATGCATAATCAGGCTTTAAAAATTCCAATCAAAGCATTATTCACAAAATGTTGGTCATGGTGCTTAAAAGCTCTCTTGATGGTAAATCATTGCATTTTAAGTATACACTCCTCAGAGCACTGTTGCCAACTTATCGACTTGGTTACTATATTAAGCAACTTTTCAGACCCTTTCGCAACTTATTTTTTCAAAAAGTGCATAGTGACAAATCTGGCTACTTTTCTGGAGACTTTTTGGAGACCCAAATTGTTCTTCAGTTTCTGTCCTCAGCGAGCAGCGAGTTCTGCTGTGAGCCACGTTCCACAACCCTATCAGTGCTCAGAGAGACCCGCATCGCTCCACGTCTACGCCGCAACTGCATTGCACGTGCCCAAAGCCAATGATTCTGCCCCCTTATGATTGAGTGGGATCTGTAATATAAGGTGCTTGGTGTATCATCTCTATAGCGATTGGCACACAGGTAGAGTGGAGGGGCTGATGCAAGGTGCTTGGCGTTTAATGATTGGCGCACAGGTAGAGTAAAGTGGAGTGTATGACTCAAGGTGCTTGGCTTTTAATGATTGGCGCACAGGTAGCGCGGAGGGGAAACTTTATTGAAGACATCTTGAATTGAAGTTATCTTGCCAAATCAGTGAATGAAACTCGCCTATAAAGATGCTCGCCACCTGGGCGCAGAACGGGTAATTGCTAGTGTAAATCTAAATGCATTTATCTTTGGCAGGGTTAGTCACTTATGTCATATTTAAGTGTGCCTCCATGTTAAAAGCTTAACAATTTGTAGGTAAGAAAAATTGATTTATGCAATTTACGTAAAAAAAAAAAATTAATGTAATGCGGGTACAAGACAAAGCATTGAATGCATTAAATTAATTTAAAAAGTTGTAATTAAAACATAGTTCGTATTTTTTATTGATTTTTTTTTTTTCTGCCCACAACTTTTATACAAATTATGCAATGACGTAATTTAGCGATTAATAGCGACATTTAGGACCGCCAATAGCTACTTTCCTAACTTGAAAGTTGGAAACAGTGGCACTGCATGGATACAAAACAAAACTGGTGAACACCAGTGGACCCTACCTCCACCGTTCTTCCCGCACAGGTACGGGAATCTCCACACGTTTCCCAGCCCGATGGCGTAGCCCACGCACGAGAGGAGAAAATCAAATTTGCCTCCCCACGTTTCTCTGTCGGGAATATCCTTTTTCTTCTTCTTGTGCTCGTCCACCTCCTCCAGTTTGGCTCCTTCGTGCGGCGTTAACTCGTTCATTTCCACCTGGCCGTCCATGGTGGTCTTGGCGCCGTTGGATGCCATCTCTCTGGGTTTGGCTGAGCTCAAGCTCCTCCTGGCAGCCAGGCGGGAGATTTCAGCACCGGTCCACGTGGACAGCAGCTTCGCGTGCTTTTGGTGCTGTTCCTCTGATGTTTTTCAAACCGAGCTCGAGCTCCGACCGTTAGTAACGGCTTCGACTTTGCGTGCTACACAGCAGCTTCTCTGGTTAGCTAAAAAAATAATAGTCAGAAATAAACAAAAAAGTGTAAGAAGTTACAGACGTAAAGATTTTTTAAAATATGTATCTCAGTGGGTGGCATGGCGGCTTAGTGGTTGGTACGTTAGCCTCTCACATCTATAAGTAACCATGACCCCAACATGCTCCCCCAACACATGTCCTCATGGGATTCCTCCGGGTTCTCCGGTTTCCTCCCACAGTCCATAAACTGGATTTAAGGTAAACATTTTAAATTGTGTTTGTGCGAGTCACTGTGCCCAGTTATAGATTGGCACCCTGTCCAGGGTGTATATGCCCAGCCCCCGAAACGTTCTCCCTTGGATGGGCATTGGGAAACCCCTCCTCCCACCCCAGTAGAGGATTTATGAATGAACAAATTTTTGTTATTGAAGGCAATTTGGTGAAAAATTGGTTCTATCTCACAGCTAAACTGGTGAGTAGCATAAATGTTAGACTTGGAACACCAAAACGCATTTTTTTAATTTAATTATATTTTAAAGGTTTCTAGGAAAACTACGATTCCTGAGAATAGGTAGGTCATGGTATTCTGCATGTTTGATTAAATCGCACTACCTAGGATTTAAATAATAGTAAACCTAAACTCCAATGTTACGCCAATGTTTTTAGGATTACTTCGTTATAGTTTTATAAAATAGTTTGACACAGTAGGCTGTAAGAGTTTTAACTCGAATGCTTAATTAGTTCATTAAGGAGTCTTTAACTTTACAGCATGAGAACCTTAAATAGCTAAGTGCCTTTTATCTATAGGACAAATGACCCTGCTGGTATTTTAACCATGGTAAACGTTGAAATGTGTTTAATATAACGTTATGTTGTCATTTGAACGTTGATTAATCCTTAAAACGATGTTTAACTTTGAAAAAGTGAAAAAATAACTTTAACATCAACGTTGGAATTTCAACCAAGATGCAACATTCTGATGCATAAGAACAAAATAAGCCAGGTTTCCATCAATCAGAGTCCAATTACACGTTAAAATTAACATCAAACGGTGTGCCGGACAAACAAATTTGCAAGTGCCACAAGTGTACGGTGGCAGTGTTCCATACATATCAGTTTTACTCGCGTTTTTTGCCGACAAAGCGAATATTTGACAAACTGAGATGAAGTCACATCCGAATGGTTTGATTCCGTGCAATTAAAGCTGAAAATAATCCTTAAATTTGCTTCTGCGCTGTATTTTCAACGTGAACAGCAGTCCGGACAATGCCTTAATCCGCTCAGGTAAATACGAACGCGTACAGTGACCGTGTTCCGTACGTTTTCGCGGATCTTCTCGTGCATCTAGTCGTCGATCTTAAAATATCCATTGCTTTAAAATTCAAAACAATTTAATTCACACGACCAAATACTGTTCCATTCACAAATGTATCTCAAACCCTAAAAAAGGCGAACCTTACACGAACGTACTGTCACGGTAATACGGACGGCTCTGTGAGGTAAACACTGCTTTCCTCCTCACCGTGTTCCGTACACTGTTCAGTCAACTTCTGTTTGATGTACTTCCAGTTTCTGAACACAAAAAAATGGATTTTTAACTAAATGACGACGTTTAATATTAAAAAGGAACTAAAATCTCGTAAACTGCACGAAATAAATGTGTAATTCTGATTTAAAACGTGACTGGAATACCTAATGATAATGAATATGACGTCTTGTCTGTTTAATTTAAAAATATTAAACATTTTCTGTAGTTAAATTAATTGCGATAATTAGAGCTTCATTCCTGACAATATTTACATTGATTTTTAAATACATATTAGCTACAATACTGATTTGCATATTATGAATGTCATGAATTTGAATAGTATTTAATTATTAACTTATTTATGAAGTCATTATTTAACCAAATCCAATTTAACCATTTTTTTCTCTAGATTTTATTCTCATAGACTTACCTAACTGCATAAATTAAACTGATTAGTCTCTAATAAATGCATTTACTTGTATAAAGAATGAGAATATTAAATGATATATTGATAAACAGTTTATGAGGAGACAGCTGTGTCTAAAGAACCAGTGCTCTCTACCCTTTGTTTGCCACCAAGAGCGTTCTGAGGATCTCAGGGAACAACTGGTTATATAATTGATTGCATGCACGTTTTACTCTGATAGTAAATGTCTGAATCAAGCAGTGGTGTAAATTTTAAGGAAAAATCGTTACCTGCGATGGATTGTGCCGCTTTTCCAAACAGGTTGTCGTTTTGTTCCAAAAATGTAAAGCAAGATTTCTTCCAGAGTTAAAAACTTCCAGCGTCACACAGAACCATTTGAGTATTTTATTTCCATTCAAGTAATTAATGCAAAGACTCAAAATGATCCACTGGGAGGGGGTATAGGAGTGCGAGTGTGTGCTCCTGTCCAGAGGCTGATGAACATGTTCAGTCCAGATGAGATGGAGTGTGTGTGTGTGTGTGTTTGTGCGTGCACGTGTGAGTGTGTCTAACACCAACAAGCAAGAGCAGACTTCCCAACTCCCACCTACATAACGGCAATGTCATCTGAAAGTCAATCCCTCCTCTCTGTATCCCCCTTTTCGCTATCTCTCTTTTCCTCCTCGCTCGACTCGAGATGCGCAGCGCTCTCAGTGTGTGTAGTCTATTCATCCAAAATATTTATTTTGCTAGTCATATTGCACTTTCCTATACCAATAATGTGAAATTTTCTCTTCTGCATAAAAGTGCTGTGTTGAGAACATGGAAAATGGATGTGTGCATGACTGTTGAAACCTGTACATTTGCAGTTTTTGCAAGAACGCATTAGATGGCTCATGAAACTTGGCCATTCATCTGTCACACAGTTATAGGTGTGTTACTGGTCTTGCTCACTATAACGAGAACGGTTGTGTGCAGTAGTTTTTCAAATGTGCAATTAAAGCACAGAATTTGTCATTTTGCAGACACCTAAGCTACTTAACTTGGTTGGTTGGGGTCAAAGCACACAGAAAACCATAATAAAACAATCCAGGGGGAAATGAGGTTGAAAGGTCTTACTCATGAGTCCACAGTAACTTTGGTGTACTTTATGATTAAACCCTTAACCTATGGATTGGTAAACCCAACAACTAAGCTTCCACACTCATATGCGATCATCAGGTAGAATGAGCACTTAATTAGAAATATTGTCCTAATACTAAGTGGGGCCTTTGCTGCTGTAGCCCATCTGCCTTAAGTTTGGATGTTGAAAATCAAACAGAATTTTATAAACTATCATTTAGTCACCATTCTGACGGTTAAAAACAATCAAAATAAAGGTACCTTTATCACGAAATCGTTACGTTAGGATAGAGAAATGTTCAAAACAATCATTTATTATCTTCCGCTTAATCCATCCAGGGGAGAATGTCTCGAATGCTTGGCAGATACACCCAGGACAGAGCTTCAACCTATAACTGGGCACACTTACTCACACAGCCATACACAAACACACTATATGGGGCATTTTGGAGCAGTCAAGTTACCAAAAACCCATGTTTTTGGAATGTGGGAGGAACCCGGAGGAAACCCATGCGGACACGGAGAAATCCATCCAGATCAGGATTCAAACCCCAGCGCTGAAAGGCGAACATGCTGACCACTAAGCCAACGTGCTGCCCATGTTTAAAACCTTGTCACAATAATATATCGATATGGATATGGTGTGTCTCCCCTGGATGGACATGGGAAACCCCACCGTGACCCTAGCAGAGAAATAAGTGGAAGATGATGGATGGATCGTTTTATTGCTGAATCATATTTAAGCAATTAGGTACGAGATGGTGGCATTATTGTAAATAAATCACAGGAAAGAAGGAAAGAATTTAGGCTCCATGCGTAGCAGAATACAGTTATACCTTTTTCCTATGAATTATTTACAATAATACACAACCTCAAGTGTCTTATTGCTTTTAGAAAACAATCACGAACACACAGTAATCAAAAAACAAGGTTTGATTTAGAAGTATGTTTATTGTGGTTTAGCCTCATATTACTCCGCAGTGCTTCTGATTACGGATTTCCTATTCTGGACTTTGTAAAATGGTGGTACATAGCTCCAAAACTTGTATTAAATGCGTTTACTGTGTTCCGTGACGTAATGTAGTCCGGCTTTCAAAGTCATTGCTAAGTAACAGGTTTCTGTTTTTTCTAACCATCTAGTGGCCAAATTAAAGAACACCGTTCATAAAAAACATCGGAAAAATAATGTATTGTATCACACATTAATACGAATGTGCGCTTAGAGTTGTGTGTTATTCTCAATAATGTCACGGCCAGACAAACGACTCAGCCAATCAGATTTACGTATCGGAACCACCCATTTTCTAAAGATACGTTTGGACGCTATATGCAAACTCTGTGTTTCAAAATCAACATTGGGTTTTTTGGGCTGCTGTTCAGAAAGTTTTGTTCCGTTGAGAACAGTCCTTTAACCTCATTAGTGCCTCACGCTGATTATGGTTGTGTGCCAAATGTTATAAAGTTGTTTCGGATGGTCACAAACTTTTATTGTATTTTATAGCGTGCATTAGTTGACGTGCATGTTGGTCGTAGTGCTGACCTTTGGGAGCCAGTTTAAATTCTAACATGGAAGATGGTCAGTTTTTGTTGTATCTGATTGTGTCACGCTGCGAGTGCGTATGTGGTTAAGTGTTACTGGAGTGTTCAGAAGAGCCGTGCTCACTGACACACTTGTGCTCAGGGATTTCACCTCTTCACTCGTTCTCTGGCAGAGAGCAGCAAATGGAATGGCAGCAGATGGCGAGCCAATGAGGGGTGAACTAACTTACTAATGATACTACACAAAATGTAATATCGCGAGCTCCATCTGGCCCCGCATTCCTGTTGCTAATGGGTTGTGAAAACATGGCACCTGCTAGACACTTTAGGTGTCCATGTGAATGACTGGTGTCTGCCCAGAATCCTCCGTTCCATACACACATCTGTCTCACACTGGCTGCTGTAAGAGAACATGAGATTCTGAAATCTACTGAGAGCGTTGCTTTCGTTAATCATGTCCATATCGGTGTAAACAACAGAATAAGTTCAGTTCATACAGGTCAATGTAAGGATGGTCACATGGGTAATCATTTAATACCCAACTGCTCTCCATTACAGCTATAAGATCCTCAAGAGGAATCAAGATTTGGGTGATTTATGTTTTGGGACCTTTGGGTTATGATTGATTAATTGACAGATTGATTGATTGATTGAATACTTTATTTATCCCGGAGGAAATTTAGCAGCAAAAACACAGTAAAAAAAACAAAAATAAAATGAAAAAATAGGACTAATAGTGAAATATAGTAAAACGAATAGTACAATTAGGATCTTAATTGGATCTGTATCGTCTCATTCAAAACGTTTTTTGTTTCTTATTCAGGACTATTTACATTGTAGATTCTCACTGAAGACATCAAAAGTCTGAATGAAGCCATGAGGAGTTATGTACTTAACAAAAAAAGGGGAAATAACTGAAAACATTTTATTTTCTAGTTACTTCAAAATAGCAACCCGTTGCTCTGATTACTGCTTGGCACACTGTTGGCATTCTCGCCATGAGCTTCAAGAGGTAGTCACCTGAAACGGTTTTAATTAACAATAAGGGTTAATTAGTATAATACATTAGAATGCCAAAAGTGTGTCTTAAATACACAAATCGGTTTTTTAATCTGGAAACAAAACGTGTTTAAACTTATGATAATGTGTTCCGTTGCGTGTGTTCTGTTAAAACATTGAAGATGATTGGAATAAGAAATTCTTAGGAAACACCATATGAGTAATTAAGGGCGGCACAATGACTTGGTGGTTAGCATGACCACCTCTTATCGCTGGTCCAAATCCCGATCTGGGCGGAGCTTCCATGTTCTCGTATCTGTATGGGTTTACACCAGGTTATCCGGTTTCTTCCTACAGTCCAAGTCCAAAAACATGGATTCAAAGTAAATTGGTGACTCTTAATTGCCTTTATATAGTATGTGATGCTGTCGTGTCTGACCCTGTATTCTGATCCCAACCATCAAGTTGGCGTACTTGTAAATTCTTTGGAGAAAAGTGTCTGCAGAATACCCTCCACATCGGTGGCTCGTCAGGATAAACCATTGCTGCTGGAAGTTTACAGAGAACTTCACAGATGAAAATGGACTGATATTCAATATGTTTTTTTTTTCTTCTGCAGCCAGGACGGAAGTTGTGCGATCCATTTTCTCAGCTACTCTAACGTCCCATGGCTCTGATCTCGAACTAATACCATAAGCAAAGCCCATCTGCCATGGCGGATAATCAGGTTTACTCATGATTACTGTTAACATTACTGTTAACCGCCGCGCACTCACATCCTCTGAAGGCGGAACTCACCCTCTCCCGCATCCTTCAGACTCGTATGATTGATACGTTCTCATTTCGAAGCGTGGGCTTGCCAACGTTTTGTTGGATCCTGCACATTTCCAATTGTGATGCCTGGAAATGTATACACACCGCGGCGGCATGGGGCCAACTAAATCGTTTCGAATTTTGTTCGCGTTGCCTAGCAACTGCAAAATGGTCTCAGCCTCAGTCTTATTGGTATGTCTGCTGGGATTGCTCGACTGCTGCCATTGAAATAGTTGGTTAGGGCCTTTTTTTTATAAGCTCTTGTTTGGAAACGCTTTGCTTTTTTTTTTTTTTTTTTTAATTTTATTTATTTATTTTGCCCGTTCTGCAAAAATCTGACCAGCAGCTCAAGGGAGATGAATTTAAGATTACTAATTTAGAATAAATATTACCTATATTCTTTAAAGAACCCTGGGTTTTTCAAGGTTTAGAACACCACCAGACATGTTTGCTTACTCAGTGGATTTATACACGCTAAATTACGTTCATATCAACATGTCGAACAAGTGTTTGAGGAGAATCGGTAAAGCACTGTGTCAAATTTTATCGAATGGCTGCGAGCTCTCAACACAGTGCTGTCCTGCTAATCTCCAGCTTTCACCCACATCACTATGGAAACTGATTTGCTCCCTGACTTGTGCCACACAGCCATGTCTCCAACAGACACGTGCCTCTGTTAGGAAATGCTCTCAGGGAGCCGTCCCTCGCAGCCACCTCTCTGAAGAGTGAGAGTAATAACACCTTTGCCCTTCTGTGTTTCTTTACAGGTGACTGACCATCTGATCAACGGCGCCATCATTGATAAAAACTCACACAGGTCAGTTGCTGTAGATATTGACTTCTGCTCTAATCTAACACTTGATGATGTGCGTCATCAATACAATCATGCAATATTGGTCCTATAAGAACATGAACAACTGCGGTGAAATATTTACTGTATTGCCTACAAGCTGTGAGAGAAGTTCAGCTGTACCCGTTACCTGATCATATTTACCTTTACATTACATTTGGTTTCTTATCCAAAGCGACTTACAAGTTTCCTACTTTATAGTTGGGTTCAGAACACAGGGTTACATACAGAATCCCTGGAGCACTAAAGGTTAAGGGTCTTGCTCAAGGAGCCCCAATGGTAACTTCAATGGACCTGGGATTTGACCCCTCAACCCTTAGATTGCCAGCACAACACCCTAAACACTGAGCTACCACCCCCAAGCTCCAGGATTCAGTTAGGATTGCAAAAAGTCCATTTCTTAGTGTGGCTCGATCGTACAAATCGTTTTTATAAATCTGCAAACAACGTAACGTTTCTTTTAACGAGCTATAATTATTTATTTTTTTTACTGTTGAACCATTTGAGCAAAGTTGTTTGAGATATTATTTCTAATGAAGCACCATATGGATAATCATGGGCGGCACGGCGGCTTGGAGTTTCCATGTTCTCCTTGAGTCGTGTGGGTGTTCTTCAGTTTCTCCAGTGTTCTTGCGCATACAGATGTAATTCAAGGTGTTACAGAGTAGTTGAATGATACAAAAAAATATTCTTTCATTCATTCATTATCTTCCGCTTAATCCTATACGAAGGTCACGGGGGGCTTCCCTATGCCCCATCCAGTGGAAAGCGTCTCGGGCGCTAGCCAAATACACCCGGGACAGGGCGCCAATCTATCACTGGACACACACACGAGAATAAATGAATCAAAAAAAGGGTTCAATGTTTGAGTGTGTACCCAGTGATGGATTGGCATCCTGTCCTGGGTGTATCTACCCAGCGCCCAAGACATTCTCCCCTGGATGGTTATTGGGAACCACCCCCACAACCTTAGCCCCTAGTATAGGATAAAGCCCACGATAACGAATGAATGACGATAGAATGCATGTTTGGCTCATACAGAATTCTTGACAAATTATTTTACTAAATTAGGCACTTAGTGAATTACTGTCATTTATATCATTTATAAAAGAGTGTGATGTCTATATAATAAAAGTTAGAAAAGTTTTTCACAAAACCAAATTCCATTGGTTTTGATTGTAGACTTCAGTGTGAAAACCAGTGTCTGTAATGGAATGCAATCGTCAGGTGTCTTCATACTTCTGGGTATGTTGGATTGTGAATATTATTCTCGACTTTCTTGGTTTACGGATGACATAAGTCACTGTGTAGCCTTCGCACCTTCAATCTGCATGGGTGATTATGTGGAAAAGCAGTGCTCTGTGGAACTTGTCATTCTGGTGAGGTTGTGTAACTTTGAAGAACACACTCAGACATACGCACAGTGTATCACCACCTTTCCATGCCTCCGGCTCTGGTGTAGGAAAATGCGTGTCATGGTTGTAAAGGGTTTATCTGCTTCAAAGCTGCCTGTACCCTCTGAGTATCATTTAGCGGCGTGCAATCCTCGCAGTCCTAAAAAGAAAGGACTGCAGCATGTGGACACGTCGCCCAGTTAAGCCTCATTTTCATTTTTTCACATGTGCTTTTGACGTCAGCAACAGAGACCTCTTTAAAAAATCTGTCTTTGTCCTCAAAGACTAAATAGTAAGTGCCAGGATGACAGAAAACAAATCATATGTTTTTATTCATGCTCCATGGCCTAGACCTACTGTGTGTGTGTAAAGTGTTTTGTTATGATAAAGCATGATGTTATGAGCTAACCAACTCCCTCCTCCATGTGGTGGTCCATAATAACAAAACATCATGCAACGAGGCATTTAAATGTCGTGCAGGCGGAGCAGTTTTAATTGGTCATGATGCATCAGTCCTGAATTTACAAACGCAGAAGAAGAGTACAACAAGCATCCACAATGTAGAATTATCTTTTATCCCCGAGCTTGTGGTTGTCACCCTGAATCTATCCAAAAAAGTTCCACAAGCACGTCTTCTATTCAAATGAGCTGGATGAGCCCAAGATTCGCCTTCAGAAACCAGGGCTTTTTCTTTGCTGTCAAACAGCAACTAGTGTTTAATTAGCTCTCGTCTTTTTTTTACTGGGAAATGGGCCAGTTGTTTGCGGATTGAACAACCAACATCCATCAGTGCCTCCATCTTTAATTTGGCTGGACTGGATTTCTTTTTAATCTGACTGCAATCACTGGACTGGTTTTGAATGCTGAGGGTGCAATATGTGTGTTGGTCTAAATTCTGTGTGGCATGATGAGGGATTTTTTTTTTCTATCAGATTATTTTGATTAGGATTTTTTTTTTAACTTTCTTTTTTTTCCAGATTAAACAAAAAAATAAACACAGTTAAAGGGGGGTGGGGTTTACTTCAGATGCTACTGTGCTTCCAATTCCTCTGCTCATGAGAAAAATTAGCTGCTTAAAGGAGCTGAACTTTGTAAAACGACCACATCTAAATTGTTTTGGTTTTTCAAAAGGAAGTCCTAACAATATACACTATATGAACAAAAGTATAGACATAAATACCAACAGAAAGATTATACTTTCAAGTAGAGAGTCAGTGGAAGATGTTAAAGTGGAGGAACGACTTAAAATTAAATATTCTGTAATCCTGTAGGTGTAATCTGTGACATCACACCCAGCCTGTATTTCTGTACTTGCAGAGGGTGGACCCACAAAAATGTGGCCCTAGATTCATTTATCTTCTCCTTATTCCTGTATGAGGGTCGCGATGGGGTACCCCATGCCCATCCAAGGGAGAACATCTCAGGCGCTGGGCAGATACACCCAGGACAGGGCGCCAATCCATCGCTGGATACACACTCACTCATACAGCCACACACTATAGGGTACAATTTAGAGCATTCAATTTACCTTAAAGCCATGTTTTTGCAAATGTGGGAGGAAACCGGAGAACCCGGAGGAAACCCATGCCGACACGGGGAGAACGTGGAAAGTCCCCCTAGATTTGGATTTGAACCTGGACTCCCCAGTGCTAAGAAGCAAAGGTGCTAACCACTAATCCACCGTGCCGCTCTAAATGAAATATATGGAAAATATTACAATAAATCCGAGAGGTAGAGGATAAACGATAATTAAACATCATTTCATAGCTGCACTTTAATAAAGAAATTCATCAGAAGATGTGAAATTTAAACAAGTGACTATGAGAAGAATGGTTTGCAGTTTATTTAATAACCTAACAGCCTGCAGAGAAAAAACTCTTTAATCGAGTGTTGAGCAACTCCGTGCTGTGCATTGTTATCCCGATTTAATGAACAAACTAAACACTGACCAAACATTTTTTTTTTTAGCTACGGAAACAGTACTGTCCAAATACAGTTAGCAGATTCTGCAAACCTTCTAATGCAGCTGCAGGAGAGGGCCTTACAAAGATTTTTGTCGTGTGTGTGTGTATAAAAAAAGTATATGTTGTTAATGTGAATTTATTAGCTTTATTATGCCTGCACAGTGAATAATGTAGTGTAGCATAAATAAATAGCAAATACGCATCAACGTTCCATCAGCTATTAGACACTGCTTAAAAAAAATAAAGGGAAAACTAAAATAGCACATCCTAGATCTGAATGAATAATCAGATTTTATTATTCCAGTTAATAAGATCAATTCCAGTTGAAAATCTTTCTTTAGTAGATATTGGAATGCATTGAGGACAAAAGAACATCAAAATGATTGTTCCATGGAGGTCTGGATTTGGAAACCTACTCAACATCAAATGACCGGCTGATCCAACTTCAGTGGAAATTCCCCAGGGCAATGCTGATCCCCAAGATGATGCTATGGACTGGCCTGCCCGTTTTACGGATCTAAATCCAATCGAGCACATCTGGGATATCGCCACGTTGCACCACAGACTGTCCAGGAGTTGACTGATGCTTTAATCAAGGTCTGGGAGAAGATTCCTCAGGAGAACATCCGCCGCCTCATCGGGAGCATGCCCAGGCGTTGTAGGGAGGTCATACAGGCATGTGGAGGACACACACACTACTGAGCCTCATTTGAACTTGTCTTGATGAATTTCCACTGAAGTTGGATCAGCCTGTCACTTGATGTTGAGTATGATTCCAAATCCAGCCCTCCATGGGACAATAGTTCTGATTTACATTTTGATAATTTTTATGTTGTTTTGTTCTCAACGCATTCCACTATCTACTAAATAAAGATTTTCAACTAAAATGTTTTATTTATTAAGATCAAGGATGTGTTATTTTAGTGTCCCCTTTATGTATTGAGCAGTGTATATTACAGTGCATTATAACAATTTGTATTTTCAGTATTTCTCATAAAGCCTAATGTCATTATGAATGTTTTTTTTAAGTTTTATGAATGCACTTATAAGGCTTCATGAATACCAGCTTCACAGAAAGTGTTACCACATTTATTCTTGCAATTGTTTGTGGAAAAAAAAAACATCACTAGGTAGGGTGAGATTTGTGTTCGTGTAAAACCTTCATTATTTTATGTTCCTTGCAAATACAAAAAAAAAACTGAATGTAGGGCTCCTAGGTTACAAGCTAACGCAATTCACCTGCTGTCATTATACTAATTCTATATCCAAAATGAAAACCTTTGTACCAAAACCAATTTGACTTTCAGTCTTTGGTACAAAAGTTACCACACTGATGTGTCATTAACTCAGCTGCAGTCAGTGCAATGTGCATGCACTATGCCATGAATGCAACAATAATCTATTTATAATTATTATAATTGCATGTTACCTGGTGCGTGACAAATGGGCTTACATTATTCAGTCATTGAGGTGGGAAGCTGAATAAACTATCCCATGAGTGAAAAACTTCAATTTCAAATAACTGACCACCGGCAGAGATAATTAACATGAAAAGTCTTGAAATTAATGGTCCTATTGAAGGGAAATCACAAATCGATAAATAATAAAAAAAACACCACAAAGCACAACTGGTATAAAAGCATCAAATGTATTATTATTATTTATTAGTTTTCTTAATTTTTAGATTTTAACAATTTAAGGTTATGATGACTGCAATGCTTAAAATGAAATGTTAACAGTATTAAGTGGCTCAGTAGGCATCGCTGCTTGCTAATCACAAAACGGTCCTGGGTTTCATTAAAGGGATTAGGTTTTTTGAATAGGAAGTTTTTCCAGTACTTCTGTAGGGGTTTTTTAGGTGCTCCAGTTTTCTCATACAACTCAAATACATAAAACGTACATCGGAGGTGCCTGTCCCAATCTCTGTTCTTTAGCAGACTCCAACAGTCTTTCTTTCAGAACGGTCCTGTATTTGGCTCCATCCATCTTTCCAACAATTTCAACCATCTTTCCTGACCCTGCTCAACATAAACAAGCCCAAACCATAATGCTGCCACCACCATGTTTGACAGTGGGGGTTGTGTGTTCTTTGACGCCAAACATAAAGTTTTGCATCGTGGCCAAAAAGTTCAATATTGGTTTTGTAAGAAATGACTTTCTTCTTGCCACTCTACCATAAAGGCCAGATTTGTGCAGTGTACGACTGATTGTTGTCCTATGGGTAGAGCCTCCTCAGCTGTAGATCACTGCATTTCATCCAGAGTGATCATGGGCCTCTTGGCTACATCTCTGATCAGTTTTCTCGTTGTTTGAGCTGAAAGTTTAGAAGGACAGCCAGGTCTTGGTAGATTTGCAGTGGTCTGATACTTCTTCCATTTCAATATGATCACTTGCACAGTGCTTCTTGGCACAGTTTAAAGCTTGAGAAATCTTTTTGTATCCAAATCTGGCTTTAAACTTCTCTACAGTATCTCGGACCTGCCTGGTGTGTTCTTTAGTCTTCATGATGCTCTCGGTGCTTTAAACAAAACTCTGAGACTTTCACAGCGCAGGTGCATTTATACGGAGACTTGATTACACACAGGTGGATTCCATGTATCAGCAGTCATTTAGGTCAACATTGGATCATTCAGAGATCCTCACTGAACTTCTGGTGTGAGTTTTCTGCACTGAAAGTAAAGGGGCCAAATAATTTTGCACGACCCAATTTTCTGTTTTTTATTTCTAAAAAAAGTTCCATTCTACTTCACTATTTTGTTCCACTTGTTGTTGATTCTTTACAAAAAATTTTTTTCCTTCTTTATGTTTTAAGCCTGAAATGTTGAGAAAAGGTAGAGGGGGTAGAGTTTTTGCAAGGCCCCTGTATATATATGTTTCTTTAAAACGTGTCTCTGCAAAATGTTGTTTTAGAGTAAATAATAGGATGCAGTACATTTAATGTTATGAGTTATGAGTGTTGGTTGACTTCTGGGGAGAAAAGTAACTGCATTTTAAAACTCTACAGTTATTCATCATACAAGTTGCTGACGAACAATTTTTTTACACTGTAATAATTAAAAAAATTATAATTGGGAAGCATACTCCTGAGTATCACAGTGGTGTAGTGGTTAGCACGTCCATCAGCCCTGGACATCCAGGTTTGAATCCCAATCTGGGTAGAGTTTCCATGTTCTCCCCTCTTCTGTGTGGGTTTTTTTTTTTGGTTCTCTGTTTTTCTCCAAACAGTCTAAAGGCATAGATTCAAGAATGCTCTAATGTGTCACTATCTAAAATCGCCTCTATGTAGTGTGTGTGTGCCCAGCGATGGGTTGGCGCCCTATCCTGGTTATATTGCCCAGTGCCTGACATGTTCTCCCATGGCTAGCCACAAAGAACCCCTCCACGAGGCTCATATAGGATTAAGCAGTTAAGATAATGGAATGAGTATACTCTTTTCCTTTTGACTAAATTATCAGCTTTCTTAGGAAACTCATTTTTACACTTCTGCATTTATTGTGTTATTGATGTTTCCATCGATGGTCCTTATGGTTGCTGGTCTGTTGCTTTTCGGCACCATCTGTGCCTCCCCCACAGTTCTTTAAGCATGCCAAAGTCAAATTATTTTTGTTCTCTTTTTCATTTAGTGCCTTTCATATACCATATTTTTTCTCTCGGTTAAAATGTCCTAGTTGAATGCTTGAAAACTCTATCAATGTATAACTGGGATATGTAAGCAAACGATACAGGATATCACTCTTTATGAATTTTTTGCTTTTTGCTTCAATCAAACGACATAAGACCAGCTGCATTCAGTAAAATGTATTTATCCTGTAAATACAAATCTTAGTTGTAAGCAAAATTATAAGAAAAATGAAACCCTTTTCTCAAACCACAGGTTTTTTTTTTCTTTTAGGAAAGTTTGACTGCTTAATGTGCTGTATTAAGCAGGAAAACTTTAAACGCTAAACACCTACATTAAATGTACTGTGACAGATCTTTATCAAGCAATCTATACTGTTACTGTTTAGAAAAAGTATTGTGCTAAATTAAGATCAAGTAAACATTTTTGAGCAAATATTATTTTCTGTGCCACTTAAATTTGATTTAGGAGTTAATTTATTATGGCTGTGAATTTGTTGCACTTTTAGTCTGGGATAATTGTGCTTCAATTAAGGTTTTCTTTCTTTTGTAACTGCATATTTACAGCTACATGGTTTAAAACAGCCTGTCAGTGTGTACTAAAACTCTGCTCAAAAAAATAAAGGGAACACAAAAATAACACATCCTAGATCTTAATGAATAAAATATTATGTAGTAGACAGTGGAATGCGTTGAGAACAAAATAACATAAAAATGAACAAAATGTAAATGAAAATGATTATCCCATGGAGGTCTGGATTTGGAATCCTACTCAAAATCAAAGTGGAAAATCAAATGACAGGCTGATC
>JAOUQT010008017.1:0-12316 GCA_025769995.1 Xyliphius kryptos | reverse complement strand
GGTGTCTACAACCCACACAAGTTGCTCAGGTAGTGCAGCTTATTCAGGATGGCACATCAATGCCAGCTGTGGCAAGACGGTATGCTGTGTCTGTCAGCACAGTGTCCAGAGCATGGACCAGGAGACAGGCCAGTACACCAGGAGACATCGAGGGGGCTGTAGGAGAGAACATCCGTCTTCTCATCAGGAACATGCCCAGGCGTTGTAGGGAGATTATACAGGCACGTGGAGGCCACACACACTACTGAGACTCATTTTAACTTGTCTTGAGGAATTGTGTTCTAACCCCTAATCAGTGCTCACAGGATGCCCGTTGCTGGATCCTCAGTTTTATTTGAACTCTTGTTTCCGGTCCTCTGTGTGCAGACGGGGAAGATCCAGTTTGGTTATGTGTACGGCATCAGCGCGATTGGTTGTCTGGGTATGTATTGCCTGTTGAACCTCATGAGCATGACTGGCGTATCCTTCGGCTGCGTGGCCAGCGTCCTGGGCTACTGCCTTCTTCCCATGATTCTTCTTTCCAGCTTCGGCGTTCTGATGTCATTACAGTGAGTACATGTGTTCCTCTGGGTCCCCTGTCCACTGACGCTGTAGTTGGACTTTGTAGTTCTCCAGTTCTGTTCTGTAGTCCATCCTTTTCCACATTGTTCTCTGGTGATTAGGACCATGGGCAGTGGAGGTATTATTAGGGGGGTGGATGATCCTCCGTATGCAGTGGACTACAATCTGTAACTGGAAGACTACAAATACCATCTAAAATCTAACCAGGTGTCCTCTTGTATGTTACAGAGGCATGATGGGAATGATTTTAACGGCTGCTATTATTGGCTGGTGCAGCTTCTCTGCCTCCAAGATCTTCATTTCAGCCTTGGTGATGGAGGGTCAGCAGCTGCTGGTGGCGTATCCATGCGCTCTGCTCTATGGCGTCTTCGCCCTAATCTCGATATTCTAAACGTCCGCTACAAAGACCGCACAACCACCCGGCTGCCAACGGACATTTACTCATCTACCACTTTGGAGTCATCTCTCGATGCAAGAACTTTGACGTGATTTACTGCATTCCTTTATTTACTGTCAGTCTGAGGGGGCGGAGTTTTCCGCTTTCTGTGTCCATTCCTGTTAGGATCTCGGAGAAGAGCTTCTGTTTGATTGGTTTTGGTCCCCAAATAGTTCAATAGGAGTTGACCGGGACGCCTGAAGGAGAAACTGGTGATCTCGTGCATGTTTCATTGCTTCCCCTGTGTCATGAGTGTCTGCAAACGATTATATGTTTTATTTTTGAAACCTTTTATTTATTTGGTTTAAACAGACGGGCTCGTTGTTGGATCGGGACTCTGTTGTTAAATTCAAAGCCGCTCGGTCCATAATCAACTCCTTCTGTCTTTTTATTTTTACGAGGCAAGAAGTAAAATGCATCTGAAATAAGGTTCTTCATCCTGTCATCTTCCTGAAATCTCTCACCGTAATTCCTTTGAATTCCACAAACATTTTGGAAGCAGTGACCATGTCGAAGTGGAGGCCACCTCTAACTGCTGACTGCCTCAACGTGATTACTGCCTTGACGCATTTATTGCGATGATGCATTCAAGACCTCGAAGGGTTTACGGCGATTATGCGGTAAAGGCCTTGCAGTATCTACCACGGTTGAAGGCCTCGAAGCGATATGAGGGCTGTGTAACCCACTGTAGAATCGTGCTGTATTTAAACACAGTGTAGTTGTTGTTGTTCAGGTGGGGCAGCGCTGGGGGCTGGTTCCTTCTGTGGAAGTTAGTTATTGGTTGTGTTATACATGTGTTGTCCGCCATTTCACTCTGGGACTGGTCTATGAAACAGATTTTTTTCCTGAAAATATTCTTTATTCTTCCTTTTGCTTTTGCAATTGTTTCCATGGGAGACGTTACTGCAAATTTACCATCGCAGTTTTACACTAGATGCCCTTAATGACACAGCCCTACTTTTTATCCAGCAACAACAGGGCATTGACACTTTGAAATGACAACTATGATCTCTCACAAACAATAATTGCCACAACTTAAACCATGGTTGCCACTACTGTTGTAATCACTCATTAACAGTAATGACCAGATATTAGTGTAATTCCTCATGGACTGTGATTGTCACAACTATTAAATCCCTCATGAACAACCACAACTTTTATAACTGCTTAATAGTCCAAGGTTGCCATGACTATTATAATCCCTTTACAACAGCATTGAGGAATCTGTCCTTCTGCCAGTTTTTGGTTTGAAACTCCTCTCATCATGTTTCACAAGCATCAGAATTTTTTTGGACTTTATAAAACTATTATTTGAAAGTGTTTTGAGACTTTAAAGTTGAATTTTAGACAAATGAAAGAAAAGGCAGAACAAATCCTCTAAAAAATGAATTCCCAGCCATCAAGTTATGTTCGGTTTGTTTTGCCTGAGGAAGCCATTTAAAAAAAAAACAAAAAAAAAACTTGCTGGATCTTATGTAAAGGACGTCAACAGGAAGTGAGCATCATTTCAGTTATTCGGCTTTTAAATGTGGAGCGATTTGCAATACTTCTGCTTACAAACTCTTAACCTGAATGGGAGTGTGTTCAGAAAGTTCAATAGGTTCAAAGTCCAAAACAAGCTTAACTCGTCCAGCCCTCCCCCTCCACCCCAACATGTGCTGCTGTTATGCAACATTCCAAAACTCACATTCCTGCACTTTCAGTTTTAATGCAACCCAAAAACGAGCCTAGTAAAGACAGAGTACTGAGTTAACGCTTATCGGCGTTGAAGCAGCAGAAACTTGGTCAGTGGTTCCTCAGATGTTCAGGTATCAAACTCCATCACTGTTCGAGTCCTCTAATCCAGGACTTCTGAACGGGTCTTGGTCCGGGACCCACATGTTCTCATTATCGTTAAGTAGTGACCCACTTTCATAGAATTCAACCAAAATAGATTTTTGAAAAATGGCCTTCAAAAGAATTTACAAACTTTTCCTCAACATATGAAAATCCACATTTGAAATGTTGTTGCCATCTGCTGCGCACATCTGATGCACTGATTCGTTCTAGAGATTCCAACATACAAAAAAACGTGTTTTACTGTGAATAAATGCAAATTTAATACTGAAACAGAACCAAAAAAAACATATATACAGTATATTACTAAAAAGTAAACATTTATTCAGTCATTATCTTCCGCTTAATTAATTCTCCAAGAGGGTCACGGGGTTGGGGGGGGGGATTCATTTCCCTTGAATACATGTTTTTGGACTGTGGGAAGACATCAGAACCCGGACGAAACCCATGTGGTCACGGGGAGAACATGGAAACTCCACCCAGATTGAGATGCAAACTGGGAATCCCCAGCGTTGAGAGGAGAACGTGCTAACCACTAAGCCACCGTGTAAGTAAATAAACATTTACCATTTAATTTGAATGGCATTCACATTTCTCTCCATTTAATTTTGATCCAAATTAATAAATTTTCCACCATGGAACTCATTCTTCCACGTACGGTGACTTTCCATACACATGTACATCTTAATGGCGCTCTGCTATTTTGTAATGACTTCCTTCTTCAACTCAATTGTGTTTCTGCTTTTCCTTTGATGGGCCGCTGGATCTGCAAACTTTTTTGGTTCAATGATGGTGCTGAAAGCATTAACTTCACTTTTGCTTCTCAAAGGAAACTTGATGGGGACAATGAAACATACACTTAATGTGATGATAGAACAAATTAGAAGCGACCGGCGAAAATGGAGACAGAATTTTTGTGGATACAATCAATGAACGCCGAATCCACTGATATCCGAAGTCAACAAAAACAGAGGTTCCACTGTGTTGCAGATTGTAAGGCTGAGATAATGGCAATAAACTGAGCTTTACCGCTGAGAAAGGTGTTCATGAACGCACATACGGTTGATCCCTTACATCCAGATATGATCTGTTGTTCCACTTTAGTTTTGGATCCCCACAACTGGACCAAGCAACAGAACTCTGAAGTTGGATCATCTTTATAGTTGGCGCAATGGTGGTCATGTTCATAATTAGCACAGGTTCTCCAGACACTGAATGGTGTGATTAATGGGGTTTCCCAAAACTCACCCCCTTCCTTCTGTGGTATGTATAAATTTCTCTCTGTACACCATTGAATCTGAACCATGAGGGAGTTTAAGTGTCATGGGAAATCTGTGGGTGGAGAATCCTCTGCATGAGCTGATATGGAAGCTTTATTAAGATAAACCCACGAAAATTAATGTAAACCATATAGTTTATCCCAAACATCAAATAACAGTGGAACTTACTATGGGGGTTTGGTCTTTTATGCCAATAACAAAACTAGAACCCACTACACCCACTAGGTGATTTTGGACACAGTAAGGTCTGGGGTATTAAGGATGCAAATATTAGAAGGCATAATGTCCTTTATACAGATCCCCCATTTGGTCCTCTGCACATTTGCAAGCATTTTTGTTGCTTCTCAGAACGACATGGCGTTTGGTACATTCCTGTCAAGTTTTTCCCCGTAGCTCATCTCCACAAAACAGGACTGCACTCAGGACTTTGTAAAACCTCCATCATCTGCAGCCCATAAAAATGCATCCGTACAGAATGTTTATCCTCCCTCATCATCTCTCAGTTCTACAATAAAATAGAAACCGTAAACTGAGTGTACACTGGAACTATATGCGCAAATATATTATTTTTAATCAAACCCACGGTGAGGTTAGTATAGAGTTTTACATGAAGGGAGAGTGAAAGACTTGAGGTTGAGTCAGAGGGAGCTGAAAAGACCAAAGAAACTTGATTTATTCAGTAATTATCTTCCACTTATTTCTCTACGAGGGTCACGAGGCCCATCAAAGGGAGAACGTTTCAGGTACTGGACAGATACACCCAGGGCAGGGCGCCAATTTATCGTTGTGCGCACACAGACTATATGGGGCAATGTAGAGCAGTCAATTTACCTTGCATCCACGTTTTTGAGCTGTGGGAGGAAACCTGCGGAAAACATGGAAACCACCTAGATTGATTCAAACCGTGAATCCCCAGCGCTGAGAGGCGATAGTGCTGACCACTAAGCCACCATGCTGCCCCAATAATACTTTCTAAAATATATTGTTTAACCATAATACTGAAGTGGGGGCAGCATGGTGGCTTAGTATGTTCGCCTTTCAGTCTCGAGGTAAATAAAACGCTCTAAATTGCCCCCATATAGTATGTGTGGCTGTGTGAGTGAGTGTGTCCTGCGATAGGTTGGTGACCTGTCCTGGGTGTATCTTTCCAGCACCCGAGACATTCTTCCCTGGATGGCCATTGAGAACCCCACCGCGACTCCCCTCAACATAAAACACGAGTACAAACATGTGAGGCACCTATTTCCATTTAAGTCAATGTAACTCAATTAATGCATTCTTAAGACTCCAAAAGACATAAAACATGTTCTATAGATAATAAATATAGTGGGTACGGAAAGTATATAGACCCCTTTACATTTTTTGTTTTTTGTTTCATTGCGATCTTAAGGGCACTCTGGTAGTTATGAATGACTTATTTTTTCAACTGTGTTCTTTTTCTTTGATGGGCTGCTGAAGCTGCAATCTTTTTTTTTGGCACCATGATGTCGCTAAAGGTTAAGCGTTAAAACTTAGCAGGGACAATGAGACATGGCCACGTCACGTGTTCTCGCCGATTAAATCCAAAGCGACCGTTGAAAACAGAGACAGAATTTTCGGGGAGAAAATTGATAAACTCCGAATCCAACGAGAACAGAGGTTTCACTGTATTTACTTTTATACCTCAGGTGGCACGTGACCCCTGCAATCAAAGACATACCTCTGGTTGTACGCCACGCCTGCCTCTGGGCTGTAGCTCTAACATGTACCTTAAAGAAGTGTGGAAACCTTACAGATATAAAATGGAAAATAATAAACCTAAATGCAACCCTTTCCTGAGAGGAGCTCAGTTGCTCAGAGAAAGCCACAGGAGCATGATGCTTCCATGCCTCCAACCTTCAGAGTGCTGAATTGCTGTTGACTGCCTTCTTGCAGCTTTGCCAGTCTTAAATACGTTTAGCAGCAGGGTGCGGCCTTACCTGCACCCAATAGACTGTGTAGGAGTGGTCATTAACTACAAATAACTCACCAATCCAGTGGTTTTCAGACTTTTTATGCGCTCCGAAGTTTATGGCTATTTAATTTAGCTCATGTATTACTGCTGAATTACCCCCAGGCTTTAAATCATCGTTTTCACTGCAGTTGAACTTCGTGTCATGTACAGGCCCATTTCTTTGTAAGTTGCCCCAACATGCCTTTAAGGACCTCACTGCAGCATTCCAACTCCAAAACGGCTGTCCTTGAACATGCAAAGATAAAAAAGTGCTTTTTAAAGGCGTTCTTTAAGCTTTAAATGTAAAGAAAAGTGGGTTATATAATCCCATAACTGTGATGCACTTACATCGTAAGATAAAAGTATTCTCCTGCTTTTATATAAGCATTTTATTAAAATACAATTTGCCTGATACCACACCATAATTAAATAAGCATTGGTACTTTAGGTGCCACTTGTTTTTGGAGTGATAATCGGCCCACAAAAACACACACAGGATTCCAATCCTATCATCACAGACCTGGGCGTTTTTAAATCCTGCTATCCGTTGCAGTTTTAGCTATATCACTCGATTTATAGATGATTCGTGCTTAAGATTTTAGTTTGATGGTTTCATTCCATCTGCACCTCCCAGGTGGGATTGTTAGTCCAGCACGTTCTTTGCGAGCTGAAACTAGGACATGTCTGCGCCGTCCAACAGGAGTTGCATAATGGCGCCGGACTGGACCGGACTGGTGTGACTCACCGAGAACCTTTATATAAATCGTTTGTTCTGGCTGCTTGCAAAACGAAAGCAACATTGCGGTGGAAAATGTTGGAATGGCTTTAACTTTCAGATACACATTGTCTCATCTCGTTATCGTTCATTTAATCGTCTATTAGATTTGGGGGGCGGGGGGGGGGAGCCAATTCACCATAAATCCATGTTTTTGGACTGTTTGGAGGAAACCGGAGGAAACCCAGGAGGACACAGGGAGAACATGGAAATTCCACCACTAAGTCACAGTACCGCCCTGACACCGTAATATTAATATTTATTATAAATGAATCACTGTACTTCAAATAATAACTATAATCCATTACGCATCATGCCTAATAACACCTTTTCCGTAATTTATTCACAATAATACACAACATTGAGAGTGTTATTGCTTTTGTAAAACGCTTACAAACACACTATTATGAAAAAACAAGGTTTGATTCATAAATGTGTTTATTGAAAGCAAAACCGTTAAAAATATGATCTTCTGCGATGTAATCTAGTCCAGTTTTGAAGTGACCACTGGTTGCTGAGTAACAGGTTTCTGGTTTGTCTAACAATCAAATGCAATCAAATTACAGAACGCAGTTTATAAAAAACATCGGGAAGAGAAAGTATGGTATATCGCGCAATGATTCGAATGTGAAGCGCTCAGAGGAGTGTGTATTGTCAATAATGGACAAACGGCTTAGCCAATCAGATTTAAGAAGCGAAACTACCTGTTTTACAAGATGCAGTAAATTTAAAGTAAAGATTTTGAGGTTCTTTACTGTAGGAAGTCAAGGGTTTAGAATGGGAAGAACTGAGGACCTTGCTGTATGGAATCTGCTTGTCCTTCCTGTGACTGCATGTGTTTTCCTCAGGGTCCCTGGTATCCACTAAGCAGTCTTCTTTTTTTAGCTGTTGCCACTAGGGGTTGCTACAGCTGATGGTAATTCTCCATCCTGCCCAGTGCAGACTATCCTCTTCTGTCACTCCACCCACCTGCATGTTCTCTCTTACCACATCCATGGATGTCTCATGGACCCTGTTGTGGTCGTAGCTGGGCGCGGGTAGCGTGCAGTAAGTATGGTGTATGTTTACACCATAAGGGGTAGTAATAAGGACCCGAAGTTATTACACTGTTTTGTGTTCATTTTGGTTATTTTATAAAGTGTTTTTGGTCTCATATGGTTGGCTCCGTTGTTGCCCTCAAACCTTTAATCATGCTTTCAGGTTATTCTCTGTAGCTGTCTGTACAAAATGCAAAATAAGTGCACCTTTTAAAAAGTCAGATTCCCCACCATCTTTTATTCCTGATTTCTGTCTCTAAGCTGTAGGATAACATTTGAGGTATTTAAAAGATGTATATAAAACATCTTTGTATTAAATGTTTTCGACTTCCCACTGGGGGATTTTTGAGCAATCCATTAATAATTATCTGAAAGATTGTGATTAGCTCAGTGTTTACTGGTAAAACATGACAATTAGTATTCAGTGGCATAAGCCATTTATGCCTACGGGCCACCGGAGCATGAATATTAATGTCTGTCACTGCTGCCTGTGTCTGCGTTTCTCTCGGATAATTGCTGTGTTCTTGTGGTTCTGTCTGATTCATTCCCTGTTCGTCATGCAGCCACTGTCCTGAGAACCACACACACACGCCGTGAAAACCCAGATTAATACATTCACACCAAGACGTGAGCTGTGGTATCACGCTCCAAGGTGGGATCGTCAGCTCCTTTAATTCCTGTACGTTCTGGGGTGAAGATTCAATGGATCTGACTTTGCACAACAATGCTGGTGAGATGCTGATGCTGAATGGTTTTGATCCTATTTAATAGGAAGGACCTTTAAAGTGTCATGGAATGGGGATATGTTAAACTTTCACGCAATAGTCATTGGAGTTCCTCAGGGCTTAGTACTTGGACCCCTCCCCTTTTTATTGTACATGACATTTCTGGGCGCCTTCAAGCACATGGTTGCTATGCTGATGTCAGTCAGCTTTATTTGTCTTTTGCCGCTGAAGACCCCTCCATTTCCTATCATATCTCCACCTGCCTCACCAAAATGTTAGTTCAGAGCTTCTCATGATTCCAGCAAAACTCTCAATTTATCATGACCTCACCTTCCAAATTGATGGCTTCACAATCTCTCCGACCGACTTGCTCCGTAACCTCCCCGATCGCTCCGACTGACTTGCTCCGTAATCTCCCCGATTTCACAGACCAACTTGCTCCTTAACCCCCCTATCTCTCTGACCGATTTGCTCTATAACCTCCCCAATCTCTCCAAACTGGTCCATAACCTCCACAATCCCCTCTCCTCATCCTATCTTGGTTTGACTATTGTAATGCTTTGCTTGCCGGTCTCCCAGCTTCAACAATCAGGCCTCTACAATTGGTTCAAAACTGCAACCCAATGTGTTTAACCAGCCCAAGAAAACTTATGTCACTCCATTAAGGGACAAAGTGTTGACGACACCTAAAAACAGGCAGGAAATGCAATTAGAGCTAATAAAGCACAGTATTTATGTAATGGAGTCTGAGTTACACACAGAGCAGCATGTGACTCCAATTTAATTGAGTGATACTGCAGGGTACTTAGTCAAGAGGGCTTCCTTCAATAGCATAATTTCAGCACCATGCCCTCTACTAATGATGAGCTGAAATGCCAGGACAGATTGATTCCAGATCACCAACCCAACACTGTCAAACCTGAGATCTACAGGGAATTAATTAAATGCAAACGTTTCTCACCGTTTCTCTCCTTCCTTTTTAATAAATACTGACCACTGCTTTTGAATAAAAATTTAATAAAATCTGTTTTGGCTGGTGACTGGACTGACAGACATTATCATCTTGACTCTATTCACAGGTTTAATGACGATTCTTTCCATTCTTGTCACACAGAGTTGAGAGAACTTTGGAATTGACCTTTTGCTCTGCTCTTATGCAAATGGTTCTGTTTTCCGTTCCTCTCCCCAGTGAGCACATCTGTATTCCTCTTTAATCTGAGCTCTGCATATCTGATCAGAAAAATATGCATCTGCTGGTGGGTAGTAATGAAGTTTCTTTGTGTCTTTCTTAAAATCTTATGATACCATTTTTACTGAATCGTGTTCAACATGGAGCCAAAAATGTGGACACTATGTTAACCCCTTGATGCCCAGAGAATATACACATTCGTGTACAAACATGTTGATAAGATAAATAACATGGAAGGACAGTAAGACACATCTTTATATCTATAAATACCAAAGCTCTTTCTGACTTACTGGCTCATCACTAATTCTGCCACTTCCCTAGTACCTACAAGGCTGAAATTTGGCAGACTATTTTATCATGTCATAGTGCAGCATGAATATTCCGCTAGTACATTATAAACATACATTGAATTATTTTGGGGTACAAATCTCAGTCAGTCATGATTACCCCAGAAGCAATAAGGATATCAGTCCTTGCTTATGAATCCACATTGGCATCTTTGGTGGACACAGTGATTAAAGCCCCAACCTGTAGACTAATAGCCCAATGCAGTGATGTTGGTTGCTGGTTATTGAAAGCAATTACTACCAATTAAGGAACATGATCCATGGGTGTGCCTGGCGGCAACAGGTGAAACGAGTTGGGGGGGTGGGGGGGAAGAGGTCAATCCCAGCCTGCTTTATAGAGACAGTCCATCAGGGGGAGACAAACACAACGGGAAAAGAAAAGATGGCGTAACCACAAAGGTAGTTCCTCCATCATGTTCTAGATTTCTGCAGAACTCTTTCCTTGCTTCTGTCACATGTTCTTTGGGGGTTCAGGCTTAAATTAGCATTGGGACAATAAACCATTGTTAAATCTTTAGGCGATAATAATGTTTAAAGGTTGTTTTAATATAATAAATCAATAAGGTATGAGGGAGCATGGCATTATTGTGAATAAATCTCGGAAAAGAGGTGTTATTAGGCCCAATGCATAGCGGGGTACAGTTACACCTCTTTTCCATGATTTAGTTACAATAATACAAAACCTTAAGTTTACTTTTATAAAACGCTTATCAACACATTATAATTAAAAAAAAAAAAAAGGTTTGACTCATAGATGCGTTTATTAAAAGCAAAATTGTTAATAATCTGCTTTTCCGTGACGTAATCTAGTCTGTTTTTAAAAGTGAACACTGATTGCTGTGTAACAGGATACAATCAAATACTGCTGTTTAGTGGCCAAATTACAGAACACACTTAATAAACACATTGGGAAAATAATGTATTGTACATTATAAAATAATAATTGTCAAACACTCAGAGGTGTGTGCTATTTTCAATAATGTCACTGCTGGACAAGCGGATCAGCCAATCAGATTTAAGGGCAAGAACTACCTGTTTTATAATACTCAATAACACTGCATCTTTTTATTACTTCAGATCCTTATTGGGAGCGGGACAGTGCGGTACTGGTTAACATGTCCACCTCTCAGCTCTGGGGATCCAGGTTAGAATCTTGATTGCTTCATAAGAGTGTGTCCAGCGATGGATTGTTGCCATGTCCTGGGTGTATCTGCCCAGCGATAAAAACATTCTCCCTTGGATGGACATGTGAACCCCCCCCCCCATCCCCCACAAGTCTTTTTGTTGGAAATCTAGTTAATGTTTGTATCTGATTATTTATGTTTTAAAAATCCTAATTTGTGTAAAAAGCTTCTGTCCACATACTTATTGATTTTTCTAATAAGTGCTTAATGCCGCCTGTTTAATTCCATTCCAGTCTGTTTTCATTTCAACTAATATTTGATTTGCTGGTCAGAACCGCTGCCCCCATCCTGAAGCCCACATCCAGCTCTTTATCGTAAATGAGAGAAATTTGTTAATTTGTACGTGGCTCTCAGAACAGCTGGGTCCGCTGGCGAGCGCACAAGAGAACATGGGCCAGGCTGCATACTAATCTATAATTAACACAGCCACTCGTTAATGATATTTAATGAAGACAACAAATTGCCTCAACGAATAAACATCGTTTCTATTAGGAGTGAAAAAAAATGTACATTTTGTGATGATGGCTGGAATCGTCTCCTTCAGGCTGCAGGGTCTTGTTGTTACAAAGATCTCTCCGTCAAGTTAGAAAAAGCACAAATTACATTCTTTGGTTTGGTTCCTAGTATCTCACAGCTGTGGGGCACTTCCAGCTCACATACTGTCCTCCCAGACTTATTTAGTTTGTATCTCCACAACCATGGAGTCTGGACAGACCACCCATAGGTAACACCTTTACCAATTTTTAACTGGGTAAGTGCACCAGAATTGGAAACATGGATCAACCAGTCGTGCTGCACAATAAAGGAACTGTTTTTCTAGATACAGTGTTTTAAACGGTCAGTTTCCCACACCCATCTAGGAGAGAACATTTTGGACACTAGGCAGATATACCCAGGACAGTGCGCCAGTCTATCTCTGTAGACACACACACACACACACACACACACACACACACACACACACACACACACAC
>JAOUQT010008008.1:0-12316 GCA_025769995.1 Xyliphius kryptos | reverse complement strand
TATATATATATATATATATATATATATATATGTGTGTGTGTGTGTGTGTGTGTGTGTGTGTGTGTGTGTGTCCATTTCGCAAGGCACTTTGCCAGTGTGGACTGATGTAGTTCATTCCCAGGCATGGTAAGCCATAACCCAGATGTTGAGATGCAATGTCCCAGCTGTGAAAGGATCGCAAGCCAAATGGTCCAGGCCCTCTCATCCCCATGCTGTCCCACCATATGAAATCAATCCCCCGACCCTTTTAGCACCAGGAATAGCCTCTCTTTAGGGCCCACTTACTGTTAAGTGGAATTGTTTTATTGGCCGTGCTGATCACACAACCTATCCAAAATAAACACTTGGGAAGACTTGGCTCAAATAAATATTCAGTCTCCCTGACCAACCCTGTGTCCTCCCCCTCCCTTATAATTTTTGAAGAGCATTGTTTATGGAAACATGACTATCATATTTAGCATTAAAGCAGGAGTGTGTGCATGTATGATGGGAGGGGGCAGTTAATGGGAAATAAGCTGGGCCTCCCCCACGCACTAATCTCACTGTGCTAACAGCTCTGCTCTTTGATTACTGGCAAACCTAGCTGGCCTCTCATCATTTGTAAAGTGCATGACCATCGAGCTCCATGCCATCCCTTTACCACAATTCTGTCCATCTGCAGTGTCTGTAATGGACTCCAATATATGTGGAATCAATTTAAAGCCATAAACTTAAATGAACCTGTTTTTAAGCCATGATTTGAAAGTCACATTTTATCTTTTTTTAATGCCATTGGTTAGTTAAGGTTGTTTTTAATGGCTATTACAATGGCAATTCTCATTATTCCTGAATGCACCAGTATTAGTATGGAAAGCAATGTAGCCTAAGTGCTGTTGTGGGTTTCAGGGTCAGCTCCGGGCAGCCGCTATCCAAAAGAGCCAAGTGTGGAATGGCGTTTACACCGTGGTGCTTGTCGAGGGCCAGGATATGGCTGACAACGGCCAGGGGGATGTCTTTGTTCGCTTTCGATTCGGTGACCAGCGGTTTCGCAGCAAAGTAAGGCAGCAGTTCCGTCACTTACATTTTCTCAGTCGTGTGTGTTTGATCACTCCAGGTTGGTCACACTTTACATAAATCCGCTACTCATTCATTATTAACACATTTATGAAGCTTTATAACATAATCATGATGCTTTACAGCATTTGTCATTCACCTTTGTTAATGTACATGGATGTTTATAATCACAGTCATAAAGTGTTATAAAAAAATATGTATGATATAAACTTTACACATACTTATGTCTACATTTTAGACATACTTGCTTTAAACAGAATGATTTTACTTTACCTAAAAGTTGTATGGAGAATTCATAATCCTTTATTAGTCATTATGTACCTTCTAATTAATGCAATCTCCTTCATAGAGGTGATGAGTTATGACACTTTACCCAATGCCTAAAAAAAGAGCTTATAAGATCTTATAAACAATTATAAGCACTTATAAAGCCACTTTCAGGGGAGGATATACTTTAACACAAGATTTATAAAAACTTTATGATACCTGTCTATAATGCATTATGTCACTTTGTGTAATAAAGATTTATGGCACATTTTTATGACACTTTATGACTGTGGTTATAAGCATCAAAGTATATTACAGAGCTGTTTATAAAGCTTCGGTAACACTTTCTATGAATCTGGTATTCAAAATGCATCATAAATACATTTATAAAGCTCTATAAAGTATTCATAATGCTTTATACCACTTGTCATATGCCTCTGTTAATGTAAATATATGTTCATAACCACACTCATAACACACACAAGTGTTATAAGAGCATACTACAAGGCTATATAACACAATCAGACATTATGCATTATAAAATGTTTATTTTTACTGTTTGTTAACGTTTTTGTTAAGATTTTGTTGGATGTTTGTAAGTTTTGTTAGATTCATATAAATCATAGTATCCATAAAGCTTTATTAACCCACAAATAAAGCGTAGGCTTTTTGAATACTGTGTTTTTGTAAAGTGTTACCGAATTCTTTCTGCTTTTCATGCATTCTTAAGTTTCTCTCTCAAAGGGTTGGGGTATTGTGACACATTACTTTTTCTGGTGCTGTGCTTTGGGTGATGCCCTCTTAGCTCTGTTCCATCCCCAGCATGCCTTGCTCATTGGCTTTCCCTTGATAAATTTAAAAAAATACCAGACTCTTGTTTTCCTCGTGTCTGTCTTACTTTTTAATATTCCTCTGCTATGTGTGTTGTTTGTCTCAAGAGTGGCTTTGCTTCATGTTTACTTAGATTTTTCTATTTGGCTTTTCATTTTAGAACCTGTGTGTTAAGTCCAATCCTCAATGGAGAGAGAAGTTTGAGTTCAATCGTTTTGAAGATGGATCACCAGATATGCTTCTGGTTGAGGTGCTTTGCAAGAAAGGCCGAAAGTGTGAAGAATGTTGGGGAATGTAAGTTTGCAAACCAATTTTCTGTTTTTAATTTTTATTAACGATGAAAAAACCTGTTACTCAATTCAAAGCTCCAACACTAATAAAAATGAATCTTGCAGAAATATATTCGGTAACACATTCTGTGAATCAATCATAATGCATTAAAAGCACATTCATAAAGCTTTATAAAGTATTCATAATGCTTTATAACATTTGTCATAAGCCATTGTTATTGTACATAGAGGTTCATAATCATAGTCATAAATTATTATGACAATTTGACATAAGGATTTATAACACAAAGTGACATAATGCACTATAATCTGAGTTTATTTAAACGTTTTATTCTTTGGATGTTTGTAAGTTGATGAACAGTTCAAATATATAATTTTTAATGCATTATGTCACTTTGTGTAATAAAGCTTTATGGCATGTTTTTATAACACTCTATGAGTGTTGTTATGTACATCTATGAACATTACCAAAGGTTTATGACAAGTATTATAACGCATTATGAATACTTTACAAAGATTTATAAATGTGTTAATAATGCATTATAAATACTGGAATACCATATATTCCACGTGCCTAAAAGTACGACAGTCATAGTATTTAAAAAACAAGCCTATTTCAAAACATTTTGAAGTGTGCCTGTTGTCACTTTGGTAAAATTAAAACATTTTAAAAATTAGTATTGTGTTTTTTCACTTTCCATGAATTCATAATGCAGAAGTGCATTTATAAAAATATTTGTTGGGCTTAATTATTACTTTATGCCTGTAAAGAGAGCGTTTAAGCTTTTATAAACATTTATGAGCACTTATAACATTGTGTTTAACGAGTGCTTTTCCAAAAAATGACTTTATAAGACTTTATGTCACTGGTCTCTATAATAAATGAATGAACAGTTAAAATATATAATTTATACTGCATCATGTCACTTTTTGTTATAAAGCCTTATGGCATGTTCTTATAACACTATGAAAGTCAGAGAGTCAACTGCAGGAGTGATTTTAGTAATTTAATTAGTAGGAAACAAAATAAAATACACACAAAAACATACACATACGCACCAAAGATGGACATAACTTAAAATGGCAATCACGTGGTCAAAAGAAAGCACATAATAGCACTCAAGCACAACATGAATTAACAATTACTAATGACCAGTTAACCCAAACAGTTCAAAACAGGTTTGTATTAAATACTTTACATTTGTTACTGCCTGCACTTATTTGGGAAGTATTTTCACAACAATCCAGAAGTGACCAAAAGATTTGTACTTTTGTATTAAAAGTTATAAGACTATTAACAAGGCTAGGCCATAATATTACACAAAATGTCCTGGTTTAAGATCTACTACCACTTCACCAACTATATTTACCATCACTTACCATAAATGCTGTATTTCATTTGTTTTAACATACAGTACATACTCTGTTACTATGTTCTCTAATGGTCAGGACTCACTGCAGTGTCACTGCCAAACTGACAATAAACAATACACCCCCCAAATGATACCCATTCTGTGATGGTCCTGACCAATAGCGTTCATAAAAAAACAACCTGAAGACTAACAAAAAAAAAAAACAAAAAAAAAAAAAACAGATTTACTGCAGTCTGTAATTATACAGTGTAGAAATATAATAAGGGAATTGTTGGACTACTTGTATAAAAACATGTAAGTGGATGCATTATTGTCTTAAGGATTTCATAGTGGAGTCATAGTTGTTAATTGTGGCTTATAAAACCGGTAGTGTTAGTCCTTAACTCTGATTGGCTGAGCCGTTTGTCCAGCAGTGACATTGCTGACAATAATACACACCTCTGACCGCTTCACATTCATATCAATGTGTGAAATACAATACATTATTTTCCCGATTTTTATGATAAACTGTGTTCTGTAATTTGGCCACTAGTATTCGATTGCTAGAAAAAACAGCAACCTGTTGCTTTTAATAAACACTTTTATGACTTAAACCTTGTTTTTTATTATTGTGTGTTTGTAACCATTTTGTAAAAGCAGTTAATCACCGGAAAGAAGTGTAACTGTATCCTGCTTCACATTAGGCCTAATAACACCATTTCCTCATGATTTATTTACAGTAATGCATGCCCTCTCTTACCTTATTGCTTTATTGTTGCTTTGTGTATTAATAATCTAAATAAAATAAATATAACTTTCAAATTTGAATGAATTAATCAAGGAATCAAAGTTTTTTTTTTTTTTTCTAATAGATGCTTTCTTTATTTATAGGCATGAAGTTGACCTCTCGCATGTACCAAACTACAAGACGCAGTCTTATAATCTGTCTATAGGAAAAGGTCGGCTGGTGTTTTTGGTGACTACAACTCCCTGCTCCGGTGTTTCAGTCTCAGACCTGAACTCATCTTCTTTGGACGAACCAAGGAACTATGAAAAACTTCTGCAGCAATTTGTTAGCCTTTACACTTTTTATAATCTTTCATACTCTTTCAACTTTCAACGTTGGTAGTTATAAGATAAAATTAAGCAAATATATCACCAAACTAAAAAAGAACCACAGGGACAATTTCTATAAATCTGATATTGATAATGCATTATGAACACATTCATAAAGCTTTATAAAGTAGTCATAATAAACCTCTGTTATTGTACATAATTGTCGAAACACATCCTGTATAAGATGTTTTAAAAATGTGATAAAGCTTTATATATAAAGCATCAAAATGCATAATAATTTGTCTATTTTAACTGTGTATTAACTTATTGTGGAGACATAAAGCTTTATAACAGTTGTGTTTGACGTATGGTTTTAATGAAAAGGACTTTAGAAGAGCTTTAATTTTAGGCATTAGGTAAAGTGTTGTCATTAGTTAGCTCCACAAAGAAGATTTCATTTATATTAGTATATAATGACTTAAAATGTTATTATTTTTTTTATATACTTTAAGTAAATGTAACACGTGAGAATGTTTAAAAATGTCAAAACTCAAAAGTTTGTATAAAAATGAGTTGTCAGTTTGTGTTATAAAGTCTTATGTCATGTTATAACACTGTATGACTGTGATTATGAACATATATTTACATTAACAGAGGTTTATGACAAATGTTATTAATTGTCATGAATATTTTATAAAGCTGTATGAATGCACTAATACTGCATTATGAATTCCAGATTTATAAAAAGTGTTACCTAACACACTATAGTCAAATATGGTATTAATTGGTGGATAAAGATTAAATGATTTTGTGTGACCCATGTAGGATCTGAAAAACACGCTGAACAACGTACACGATATTGGGTATCTGCAGGTCAAAGTTTTAAAGGCTGTAGATCTTTCGTCGACAGATCGTAATGGTAAATAGACGTTTATCTGCCATACATAACAAAAATACAGGGCTTTTAAGTACCAACTTTTAATATGTGTTAATATATGTTATTAGGAAAAAGTGACCCATTTTGTGTGCTGGAACTCGGAAACAGCAAACTACAAACTCCAACAATCTACAAGACCCTGCATCCTGAATGGAGAACAGTTTTTACACTGTGAGTGGCACTTTCTTTGCATCCTTACTCATTGTTATAATAATTGAATCAATTGTTACAAAACTGTATATGCCCCATTTAGTCCTGTTAAAGACATCCATGAGGTTTTGATGCTGACTGTTTTTGGAGAAGATGGCGATAAAGCACCAGACTTTTTGGGAAAAGCTGCGTTTCCTTTACTGACTGTAAGTAAAAAAAAAACACTCAAAATTGGATTTGAGCTTATTTCATAAATATGTTTTGGAACAAAATTAAATGTATGTTTTCATATGGTGTAGATTTCCAATGGACAGCAAATAACCAGCCTTTTGAAAAAAGAAAATTTGACAGGACCATCCAAAGGAATCATCACAGTGGAAATGAACCTTTTTTACAATCCTGTAAGGTTACAATTATAATACTATTTTTAAAATATTAAAATTTAATTAGAAATAAGTATATATAAATAACATCATTTTATGTCTAACTAGTATTTATTTTTGATACTCCTTGTCAAAGGTTCGAGCTGCTATTAGAACCTTCAGTCCCAAAGAAACAAAGTTTGAAGAAAACAGCCTGAAGTTTAACAAAAAGGTATTTTTATCTCATAATAGTGTTTTTTTTCTTCGTAATTACTGTATTCACAGTTATTTCAAATAATATTGTTTTTGAGACCGATTTGGCGCTTTGAAAATATGTTTATTTTGTACATGAACTAATGTACGCTCAGTGGCTTTTTTATCAGGTACAGCTCTTTGTTTCTCCACCATGTTCTTACCATATAGATGGACTTTGTAGTTCTACAAACTACATCTGTTTCTCTACATGCTCCTTTATTCTGTTCTATGACAATCATGACCCCCGGAGAGCAGGTATTATTTGGGTGGTGGATGATGGTAGGAGTGGATCAGACATCTGTATGTTCTGATTTGTGTACTGTTCTCTGTCTAGCAGCACTGCTGTGTCTGATTCGCTCGTACCAGCACAACACACACTAACACACCACCACCATGACAGTATCAGTGCAGTACTGAGAGACATCCACCACCCCAATACCTCCTCTGTGGGGGTCCTGGTCAGCAAAGAACGTATTAAAGTGGACTTACAAAATATGTAGAGTAACTGATAACCTGCAGTCTGTATTTGTGTAACCCCAAAGTCCATCTATATGATTAGTGGGACTGAAAAAACAGACAGTGAGTGTAGTAGTGAGGAGATTTACTTAATTACATTAACAATTAAGTTGCTCCTCAACTACTGACTTGTGTCATTCTCTCATGTGTCAGCTCTGGATAGAAGCGTGTACTAAATGATTAATTGAAAATGTAAATTTTGGATGATATTTGAGCAACTTTTAAGGTCTTTTACCTGCTTTTGTGTATTTCTGACAGGAAGTAAACAGCACAGCAGCATAAATTACAGCATAACTTATTTTAATAATGTGAAAATTATTTAACTTATACAAACACATTGGTGTGTTAATTCTGACAGCGCTAAATAGTATTAACCCCAGAGGAAAGACATAATAAATTAGAAGTCATTATATATTTAACAAAAATAAAGACAAAGCATAAAATTGTGTAAAATACAGTGCAGGCCAAAAGTTTGGACACACCTTTTCATTCAATGCGTTTTCTGTATTTTCACGACTATTTAGATTGTAGATTCTCGCTAAAGGCATCAAAACTATGAATAAACACATGGGGAGTTATGTACTTAACAAAAAAGCTGAAATAACTGAAAACATGTTTTGTATTCTTGTATCTTTAAAATAGCCACCCTTTGCTCTGATTACTGCTTTGCACACTGTTGGCATTATCTCAATGAGCTTCAAGAGGTAGCCACCTAAAATGGTTTTCAGGTGTGCCTATCAAGGTTAATTAGTATAATTAATTGGAATGTCAACAGTGTGCAAAGCAGTAATCAGAGCAAAGGGTGGGAATTTTGAAGAAACTAGAATATAAAACATGTTTTCAGTTAGTTCCTCTTTTTTGTTAAGTACATAACTCCTCATGTGTTCATTTATAGTTTTGATGCCTTCAATAAAAATCTACAATGTAAATAGTCCCGAAAATACAGAAAACGCACTAAATGAGAAGGTGTCCAAAGAATGAGAGAACTAGCAGTCTGGTAATGAAGCAGTAAGGTATTAGAGGGTGTGAATTATTGTGAATAAATCATGGACAAGAGGTGTTGTTAGGCACAACAATCGGAGTACAGCTACATCTCTTTCCTGTGATTTATTTGCAACAAATAGAAAACCTTGTGTACCTTCCTGTTTAAAAAAAACAAACACACCATAATGAAAATTAAATTGTCCATCATAAATGCATTTATTAAAAGCAAAATGTTTTTTAAATGGGTCGTTCGTGACATAATCTAGTCCCGGTTTTAAAGTGAACACTGATTGCTGAGTAACAAGATTCCAGTTTCTCTAACAATCAAATATTACTCTCTAGTGGCCGAACTACAAAAAGCCATTCTTTAAAAAAAATCTGAAAAATTATGTAGTGTATATAAAGCATTGATACGTATGTGAAGCAGTCGGAACTACCTGTTTTATAATGCTAATTAGAGTAACTAGAATAATTAAAAATTTGCGTTTGACCGCATAAATTAAAGCAGATGTTTTGGCATTTTACTGATCCAAAGCATTAATATATGTGTTAGATCTCTGAAAACCAATTTGTAATGCTTATGAATCTGGAAAGTATTACAAGACCATGTCTAAACAATTTTAACGCTATTTTCTCAGCCTACAGGATTTTTTTTTTTAGCATATTAAAATTTCAAGTTCAGGATAGTACAATTACAGTAGGACAAATGTATGGTAATGTTATCGAGTGTTGTGTTGATACAAGTGAATCAGACACAAAGAGTGCCGCTGGAGTTTTTATAACACATTGTCCACTTAATGTGCATAATCTTTGACACCCTACCCCACTGATTAAAAAAGGATGAAATGTCAAATGCCTGCTTTAATTGCTGCAAGGTCGAATTTCTTCATGTAACTCTACTACTATTATTACTACAAATAATAATAATAATAAACATTCAAAATAATAGATATTAATGGTAAGAAATAATATTAATTAAAAAATATATAATATTTTTTATTAATTATATTTATGGATTATTCCAAGCTTTTGAGTGCGAGCATGTGTAACTTTTAACTGGCATAGTTCCAGTTGAATTAATGTTCATCACCAGATGAGCTTTCATTGTAAAAGTATTGAAGAATCTTACTTAATGCAATTTTTTTTTTCATCTTTGTAACTACCGGTTTGTCCCCATTAGCTGCTTGCACGTAACATTTACCGTGTGAGGAGGCTCAGCATGGCCCTTTTGTACACTCTGCAGTACATTAAGAGTTGCTTCCAGTGGGAGAGCACTCAGAGGAGCATCATCGCTTTCCTGGTAGGTCTTCCATCCAAGTATTCACTCATCTATGATTAAGCACACTTATCTTCACTCACACTTAAGCCCTCATCAATCACAGTCAGTATGCTATATAATGTAACTTCATATTGCTGGGTCACTATACAGTACAAATTCTCATGGCCGCTCACAGAAATTAAAATCCATCAAATGAGAAATATTACTGCATGTGTTTGGCACTTGTAATAGTTAAGGAATTAAATGTGAGAAGTTAAAGAAGTTCTGCTGTATAAAAAAGTTTGGTTTTACCTACCTAATATGACCCATGGTTTTTTTGGATTGCGTGTCTCACAGGATTTCAACTGAACTCACAGCCATTAATGTTTATAAAGTTTAAACCACCGGCAACAAAAGTGAATATAGCCCTTAGTGAAAGCAACTGTGTGGACACCGCAGCCACAACTCACAATTTTCTCATTTCACATATTCATTTAAAAATTTTAATTGCCACAAACCTCACTCGATAATAATAAGTTAATTATATAAAATCCAAAGCCATTACTCATTTAAAAAAAAACAATAGCCTTTCACCGTTTACATTTTTGTCAAGTTCTCAACCTAGCGCAGCACGGATATCTGCTAGTTAGTTATGAAAGTTCCCAAACATATACAGTGCATCACAAAAGTGGGTTCACCTGTCCCATTTCCTCAGATATTTAATTTGATCTTTTCATCGTACAACACTGACAAAAAGTACACTATGACACTATGAAAAAAAGTCTGTGAGCAGCTAATATAACACTGTACATTTATTCTTCTCTCAAAATAACTCTATATACAGCCATTAATGTCTAAACAACCAACAACAAAATTGAGTACACCCCTTAATGATAGTTCCTGAAGTGTCAATATTTTGTGTTGCCACCATTATTTTCCAAAACTGCCTTAACTCTCCTGGGCATGAAGTTTACCAAAGCTTCACAGGTAGCCAATGGAAGGTTTTTCTACTCCTAAATGACATTAAGAAGCTGACGGATATTCAAGCACTCCTCCATTTTCCTCTTGAGGATGCCCCAAAGATGTTTTATTGGGTTTAGGTCTGGAAGGCATGCTTGGCCAGTCCATCACCTTTACCCTTAACCTCTTCAATAAAGCAATGGTCATTTTAGAGGTTTGTTTGGGGTCATTATCATGCTCAAACACTGCCCTGTGACCCAGTTCCCGGAGGGAGGGGATCATGCTCTGCTTCAGTATTTCACAGTACATATTGGAGTTCATGTGTCTCTCAATAAAATGTTACTGCCAATACCTGCAGCACTCATGCAGCCCCATAACATGGCATTCCCACCACCATGCTTGACTATAGGCATGACAGTCTTGTTTGTACTCCTCACCTAGATGCACACATGATTAAGACCATCTGAACCAAACTAATTAATCTTGGTCTCATCAGACCACAGGACATGGTTCCAGTAATCCATGTCCTTTGTTGACATGTCTTCAGAAAATGGTTTGCAGGCTTTCTTGTGGCAGCCATGCAGACCAATTTGATATTATGTGAGGCGTATGGTCTGAACCCCTACCTCTTTAATCTCTGCAGCAATGCTGACAGCACTTCTGCACCTATATTTTAAAGGCAGCGTTTGGACGTGACGCTGAGCACGTGCACTCGGCTTCTTTGGACGACCAACGCGAGGTCTGGTCTGAGTGGACCCTGCTCTTTTAAAACGCTGGATGATCTTGGCCACCATGCAGCAGCTCAGTTTCAGGGTGTTGGCAACCTTCTGGTAGCCTTGGCCATCTTTATTTAGCACAACAATTCGTTTTTTAAGATCCTCAGAGAGTTCTTTGCCATGAGGTGCCATGTTGAAAACTTCAGTGACCAGTAAAAGAGAATGTAAGAGCTATAGAACAAAACTGAGCACACCTGCTTCCTATGCACACCTGAGTTCTAGTAACACTAACGAGTCACATGACATTTTGGAGGAAAAATGACAAGCAGGGCTCAATTTGGACATTTAGAGGTGTAGTATCTTAGGGGTGTACTTACTTTTTTTGCTGGTGGTTTAGATATTATTGGCTGTTTATTAAGTTCTTTTAAGGGAAAATATATATTTACATTGTTTTATGAGCTGCACACAGACTGCGTCATGTCAAAGTGTCCTTTTGTCAGTATTGTCTCATTATAAAAAAAAAAAATTAAATATCAGCAGTGGGCAAGCTGAGCTTAGTACCTTGTGGGGGTGCATGGTTTCAGGCACCCCTCTGGAGTGGCAACCTGGAGTGGCTGGAATGACTGAATGAATAAAGATTCTGGCTGTAATAAAAATAGAATTGTTTAAATGGCTATATGTTTAAAGGCATAAATGCAGAAATGTTATTTGTAATAATTGGAGTGCATTCAACTAGAATACTAAATACAATTCATGCCTAATTATAATTGTACAAATTAATATCCTTCCAGCGGTAATGTGCAATGATGCCGCTGGTGTAGTGTAACTGACACATGGATCTAGAGACCCGGGTTCAATTCTCACCTTCAGTTACTGCCTATATGCTTGGCAAGCAGAAAAAATTGGCTGCCTGAACTGTGATTATTAATAAATGATGAACTTGACTGATTATGGACTCCAACCAAGTTAGAGTTAAGAAGAATCAAAATAAACATTTCAAAGTTAACCACATAGCTCACAAAGGGCTTCAGTAAACAAAAGTTAGTTATACTTTTTTATACTTTGCACATTCTAATACAATGCTAACCAACAAAGATGGTTTAACATGATGACTACATATCAGAAACTAATGTTTACTAGTGTCACGCCATGCTTATTTAAAAAATCAAAAGGCACACAAGTAAAAGTACTGTCTCTTCAACACAGAGATACTTTAAGCTCAGTTTAATAATATTTACTGAGTATATTAGAGCAGTAAGGTACGAAAGGGCATGCATTATTGTGGAGAACGTCTCGGGCGCTGGGCAGATACACCCAGGACAGGGCGCC
>JAOUQT010007998.1:0-12316 GCA_025769995.1 Xyliphius kryptos | reverse complement strand
CCAAAAAGGGATAGTTAATTAACTAATCAAAACACAAATTAGGTTAATTAACTAAACGAGGAAAAAGCAAAGGGAAGAAGCGCCGTGCGCTTCTTAACAGAACGGTCCTCTTAAGAGAAAGAAGATTTGCACTCTGTAAGTCCGGACCTCAATCACATAAAAATGTTATGGCAAGATCTGAAGCGGGGGGTTACATGCCAGATGTCCCTCCAACATCTCTCAACTGGCAGAATTTTTCTAGAAGTGGATAAAAATCACGAGGAAAAAAAAAAAAACAGATGTTAGATACTTCTTTGTGGTTACAGAAGATGTTTGGTTGAAGTAGTAGCTGCAAAATAAAAAAAATCATAAGTCATATGAAATGAACATCCAAATCTCAAATTGTAAAGCAGACACAAAGAAAAAAATCTCTTGGCCAATAAGATTGCCTCTTAGAAGTGGCATCTTTGGCTCATGGCTGCCAAACATAACTTTGTGGTCACAGATCCCAAAAATCTTTATTATCTTAAGGGAGCCAAGCAGCTCAACGCGCACCAGTCCAGATGGTCATTATTTTTCAAGAGTTTTTATTTTACCATCTCTTAATGTCCTGTCCATCATAATCTACAGGCTGATGCTCTTTCGCCTTTGCATCCTGATTGTGAGAATGGGCATTTTTAGGAGTCACCCATCCTTCCTGCTAGTTGTTTTAATAATTTCATAAATTGGGATTTGGACCATGAAACCATAAGAGCCATGCAGGGTCTTCAGTTTCCTCTTTACTGTCCACCAGGTCTCTTGTTTTTTCCATTGTCCATTCCGCACAGGTCTGGTCACTTGGGTCCATACCTCTTTGTCTTCTGGACATCATGGGGTTAATCATACTTTACAGGTTCTCTGTCATACGTACTGGTTAGAGACTTTAAATTCCGATGGTCAGCATATAATCAGTTCTTGTTCTATTTGAGCTATCTGCAAAGCCTCTAAGGTTTAACCTGCTGGTTAACTTATGCCTCTACCAATTCCCTCTCGTCCTTGGTCCCATGTTGCCATCAATTTTGTTACTGGTCTTTCAGTTTCTAGAGGGTTTACTACTGTTTGAAAGGTTTTCTTGAGCAGTACAATATATTCCTTTGGCAGCACTTCCCTTGGCTCTCCAGAATGCTGAACTTCTTTTTTCTAACCTTTTTCCTTCTTTTGGAATTCCTGGGGACATTCTCTTGAACAGGGGTCCTCAATTCAGTCTGCAGTATGCTGTGCATTTTTTGAAAAATTGGGCACCACAGTTAGTTTAACGTCGGGTTACTATGCAGAAAGCAATGGCCTTGGTGATAGAGTCCACCAAGGGCTTGGGAAATTTTTCTGCACATTTGCCTTTAACAACGCTGCTGATTGGGTATGCTTCTTTTCATGGGCAGACATTGCCTAAAACTTTTAAAGACACTCCGCATTTTGTATGACTCCATTTCAATGTGTTCAGTTATCAACCACCATTTGCACTTTCAGAACCTGAACCAACCCTGTTCTTTTGTGGCAGAGGTAGACTGCTTTGTCTGGGTAAGTCCTCTTCCACTTTTTGCTTACACCGCCTTCAGGGGAAGGGGGTACTGTCACATTAAAAATATGTGGGAAAGATTCAGAAAGAGTGGATCTCTTTAAGTCGCATTTAGTTCATGATTCATTTTGCATTTTTGCTATCCAGGGGTTTTTACATTTTTGTTACGTGGATGACTGCGCTGTGCTGCTTGTGTCTGTAGGTTTTTCATTTTACTTGTGTTGATGAGTTTGTCTTTATGGAGCCAGATGTATTTGTTGTGAGTTTTAATCATTTTTGAGGTCTTTGACCATGCAGCATGTGACTTTAGACAGAAAAGACAGGAGAGCGGTCATAGTTTGTTTCATGGTTTTCTTTAATGCATTTACAGCAGATTTATTCTTACAATGGTTTGAGCCAAGGCCACATTTTTGGCAGTTAAAAAATATCTTATTTGATTGGGAATGAATAGACAACAGTGACTCTGAGATACATATATAGGAATTTATTTGAAGGTTGTGGTCTGTTAAATGTCAATATGTATGTATTTGTTTTTATTGTTTGTACAGGTTTTTAATAGCAATACACTTTACATTTGTTTTTTATGGTTATGCTCCAATTTCTTTCTCATCCACATCTTCTAAGTTTGGTGTACTTTTTTACTGTAGGGTGAGCAAAAGCCTTGTTGTTGATTTTAGCCATCTGGGATGCAATTACTAATTGTTCCACTTAAGTCTTTTTATGCATTCTATAGGAATCTGACCTGATCTTAATTTCTTAGCATCCTGCACTGAGCCAGCAATTCCAGTATGTCCTTTGTGAAAGGCAAATGGAGCGAGCTTTGTTAGTGATTATTCTGGAGTTAAAGATTTTACTATGTTTAACCTTTCCTGATTTTCTGGTTACGTCTTAGATGGGGACAAAAAGGGTTAGATTCAGGTCTTCATCTTAAAGTTTTTGTTTGAGTTTTTGTTTATTTGCAATATTTTAAAAATAATATAATAGGATATAATGATGATATACTGGCAGATATTAAGTGTAGTGTTGATTGACCCCTAAGCCAGCACCTTCTAGGGATCTCAGGTGAGCTACTACTTAGGGCACATCCTGACAAGCCAGTTGCATGTTGTGTGCATGCTTTTCACCTCCCAAATAAAACCCTGCTCACTCAAGCTCATCCCAAATGGCCTTTGCACACTCAAGTTCACCCCAAGTAGACACTGCACTTTCATTAGCATCCCAAGTGGGATGCGGGATATGAGTAGAAAAATGTGTGATAAATGACTTAATGTTTTCTTTTTTAAAACTTACATAGCATTTACTACATAATTAACTAATTATAAAATTTGACTTCAACAGCCAAAACATTACTTCAAACGGTGACTCATCAAAAGAGCTGTATGTTTTTAATTTTATTTTTTTGTTGCACAAACAAAACTTAATTTGTGCAGATAGTACTTTAGTTGTACTTGAGTACTTTTCTGCATAAATGAGGAAAGAAAAAGCACTAAAGTCACTTGCAAAAATGCTGCTAAATTTTTAAAGCAACAAAGAGGCAACCAATAAAGCGAATAAAAACATGCTGTGGATCATAAGCACACTGACCAATGTAGCAATTCCAGTGATACATACAGCTGAATAGAGAAACCTAAAGTATTAGGTGCAACTAGCCATTAGGAAATGTTATGTTTATTGGTTAAATTAAAGATCTACGGTCTTAAAGCTGTCATTACCAACATAGGTTTATACAAGCAAGTTAAAGTAAAGTAAGGGCAAGTATAAAATAAAAAATCAGTAAGTGTGCTTTTCTGCCCATATCTGCATATTCCTCCCAAAAGTTTGGACACACCTCCTCATTTAGTTCTGTATTTTCCTGACTATTTACATAGTAGATTCTCACTGAAGGCTTCAAAATTATGAATGAACACATAAGGAGGTATGTACTTAACAAAAAAAATAGGTGAAATAAATGAAAATGTTTTATATTCTAGTTCCTTTACAATAGCCACCCTTTGCTCTGATTACTGCTTTGCACACTGTTGGCATTCTAATTAATTTAACTAATTAACCCTTATAGGCACACCTGATAACCATTTCAGGTGACTACCTCTTGAAGCTCATTGAGAGAATTTCAGTGTGCAAAGCAGTAATTAGAGCAAATGGTGGCAATTTTGAAGAAACTAGAATATAAATTCTATATAGTTTTCATTTATTTCACCTTTTAACTTTTTGTTAAGTACATAACTTCTCGTGTGTTTCTTCATAGTTTTAAGACCTTCAGTGAAAATCTGCAATGTAAATAGTTGCTGAGAAGGTGTGTCCAAATTTTTGACCTGAACTATAAGGTTGTCTAACAAAATCATAGAATGTGAGAAGATTCTTAAATAATAGAAAAAGTGTAATAGTTCAGGTTTTCAGGATGTGCAGGGCTCCTTTAACTACAGAGAGATAAAGTAGTGATGTGGAAAGGGATATTGAATACTAAGTTGAGAAAATTTGTAAAGTTGTGAGCACTAGTATGGTTTAATGCCACTAATAAGCACAAAGTTTTATTAATAGAGCACCTTTCATACAGAAGCAAGTAGTAGTAGTAGTTTAAAGAGTAGTAAAAATTGTAAAAAGTCATGAAAATAATAAAATAGTTCATTAAGAAAAAAGAAACATTAATACAATAAAGAAGAGTGAAAGAAAATAAAACAATAGCTGATATTAGTGAATAGTAATTTAACCTGAGCTGTAAGCCTGCTCAAAGGGGAATGTTTTTTCTCCATGTTTAATTCTCAGCTGAGGCAGGACTTAGATCTAAGAGTTTTGATCAGCTCAATTTCCATAGGAGATCTGATTAATACACATGTCCTACACCATTAAGACATTTATAGACCAGTAACAACACCTTAAAGTCTTTTCTGTAACTGACTGGTAACCACCAGCGTAAGGATCTCAGAATGAGGGTGATGCGATCTCTTCTTTTCCTGGTCAGTACATGGGCTGCTGCATTCTGAATCAGCTGAAGTTGTTTAATGGTCTTTTTTGGAAGTCCAATTAAGAGCCAATGCAGTAATTAATTCTGATAAAAGCATGGATAAGTTTCTCCAAGTCTGGTCCGAAAATCTCAAATCTTACTTATATTCTTAAGATGGTAAAAGGCTGATCCAGAAACTGCTTTAACATGACTACTGAAACTGAATCTGTGTCCATTTATACACCATGGTTGTGGACATCTTCTTTAGATTTGAGTGCTTTTGATTCCAGATACGCAGCCAACCAGTGCCTCTCAACGCTGTTCCCAAAATAATCTTTGTTTTATCTTTATTCAAATGCAGAAAGTTGTGTCCCATCCCATCCATTGTGTTGTGTTCAAGGCACTAACACAATGAGTCAACAGGACCAGTCATTTGGGGACAGGGCCACATAAATCTGAGTATCATCTGCATAGCTATTATAGGACAGCATATAATCTCATAGAATACGCCCAAGAGAAAGCATGTATAAAATTAAATATCAGTGGGCCGAGAATAGAATCCTAGGGGACACTACAGCTCCCTGGCACGTTACATTCTATATTACTTTCTATTTCTACCTTCCAGATATAGCAACTTTAGGATAACAACTTTAGGACTGTTCCAGAGAGTCCAACCCAGTCTGCAAGTCTATATATAAGCATTTTATGATCAATAATAACAAAAGCAACACTGAAATGACATTAATTAGAGCTTCTTTTGTGCTGTGGTTAATTAGAATTCGTCCAGGCTGCTGTTTATGTTGTATAAGGAAAAGGTATTTTCGTGGAGAAGGATATACAGTCCCCGCCAAAATATTTGGAACGGCAAGGCAAATTTTTTGACTAAAAGATAGATTTGAGACAAGAGTTCAGAATCTCAGCGTTTATTTACTGGCATTTTCGTCAAAATATGTCAAGTAAATCTGGGTTTATCACCGTTTGTATTACACCGCACATGGCGGCACGGTGGCTTAGTGGTTAGCACGTTTGCCTCTCAGCGCTGGGTGGAGTTTCCATGTTCTTCCCGTGTCTGAGTGGGTTTCCTCCGGGGGCTCCGGTTTCCTCCCACATTTCAAAAACATGGATGCAAGGTAAATTGAATATTCTAAATTGCCCTGTATGTGTGTGTATGCCCAGCCGTGTAACTGGACACAGTTGCACGCCGGTCCCAAGCCCGGATAAATGGGGAGGGGTGGAGAAAGCAATGGCAAACTACTCCACTAAACTTGCCAAAATACTTCGTGAATCACGATTCATGAAGTGACCGAGAGTCGGCTACAACTGATCGGGATAATCATCATCAAACCTCTACTAGGGTCATGAGGGGAAGGGGGGTATGCCATGCCCTCCCGGGGGAGAATGTCTCACACACTGGGTGGCTATACACAGAACAGGGTGCCAATCCATTGCTGGCCACACTATACACACTATGACACACACTATACGGGGAAATTTAGAGCATTCCGTTTACCTTAAATCCATGTTTTTGGACTGTGGGAGAGAACTGGAGAACCCGGAGAACACCCATGCAGACACGGGGAAAACAATGAAACTCCACCCAGATCGGGATTCAAACCAGAAAGCCCCAGAACTGAGAGGCGAACATGCTAACCACTAAGCCACCGTGCCACCCTTCATTTCACAAAAATAAAATTAAATAAATAAATAAATTTGAATAACTAAATCATTACTTACATGTAGCAGGTGCTTTTATCAATTAGGGTTAATGGATGTGGACCTGGGATTTTAACCCACAACCTTCAGATTGATGGGCCAACACCTTAACCACTGAGCGTTCACACACTACTTAAAGAATAATATCATCGATGTAGGGCTCTGCCAGTGTTATGGATGAGCAGCAGGTGATACCTCAAAGGCAGACAGAAAAAATAATATGGTAAACGCAGCATTTTCAGAACTAGAACAGTAGATACCCAATATTCTTCCATCCATCCATTATCTTCCGCTTATTCCTCTACTAGTAGTTACAAGTAGTTACTGGAGTCCCGCAGGGCTTAGTACTCGGCCCCCTTCTTATTTCACTATACATGTCATCACTGGGCACCGTCATTAAGGCACATGGTTTTTCTTACCATTGCTTTGCTGATGACACTCAGCTTCATTTGGCTTTTCCCTGACTACGCTCTAGTGACGAATGTCGCCTGGTGACTCCAACTCATCGCGGTGCCAATTCTCACTCCATTTCATTCACCACTGCTAAATGGTAAAAGGACCTTCCCAACAACATCCGTAAGGCTGATGTCACTCAACATTTTCAAGAAACTTCTCAAAACCCTTCTTTTCCACAGACACTTGCTATAAAAAAAATTTAAATTTAAAATACGCCAGATCGAGTTTTTCGCAGGGTTGATAGTGCTACAGTGTAGCTGGTTCTTTCTAATAATACTGACTTGTGTTGTTCTCTTTTTTGTAAGTCGCTTTGGATAAAAGCGTCAGCTAAATGACTAAATGTAAATGTACTCAACAATAAATGAAGCTTCACTACACAAAAGTTATCATCCATGGAAATATAGCAAGCTTAGTTACACAAATATGGCAAAAGTAATTTAACTACTTCAAATTTTACTACCCTTGCGTCAGAAATGTGCAAAATGATAGTCAGATAAACTGATTAAAACATTTGTTGAAGAAGAGCCGATGGTCTAACACACAAAAAAGTCTAATGTATCTATAATTCATTCTGAATAACTTTGTTAAAATGCCTATTGTGGCGGCACAGTGGCTGAGTGGTTAGCACGTTTGCCTCTCAGTGCTGGGGATTCCTGGTTCGAATCCTGATCTGGGTGGAGTTTCCACGTTCTCCTCGTGGCCGCGTGGGTTTTCCAGTTTCCTCCCACAGTCCAAAAACATGGATTCCAGGTAAAATGAATGCTCTAATTGCACTGTATAGTGTGTGAGTGTTTGCCCAGCGATGGATTGGGCCCTGTCCTGGGTGTAATTGCCCAGCGCCCAAGATGTTCTCCCCTGGATGGGCATGAGGAACCCCACTGCAACGTTAGTAGAGGAATAAGTGGAAGATAATGGATGGATGGAAAACACCTATGTATATGCTAACCTAATTTCACAATGCTAAGCTTTCAAAAACACTTTGATCAGAGATGGTGGATAAACTCTTGTAGGCTTGTTCCCCCCCTGTTAGTTAGAATTTATTAATAACAAATAATTTTGTTATTAAGATAAGCAGTGACAGCAGTATGGTGGCGTAGTGGTTAACGTCTCTCAACACTGGTGACCCGGGTTGACTCGCAATCTGGGTGGGGTTTCTGTGTTATTTTTGTGTTGGTGTGGGTTTTCACTGGGTTCTCCTCGGTCTCCTCCCACAGTCCAAATACATGGATTTAAGATGAAGTGGCTGCTCAAAGATGTCCCTATTTAAATTGCCCCTATATATAATATGTATATAATAATAATGATAAAAGGTATTAATTCCTGCATGGTTTAATAAAAGTTCTTACCTGAGATCAATGATCATAGCATCAGTATCCACGACCTTGTTCCAAACATGCTCAACAATGATCTTAGCAACAGCAGCAACTTGCTCGAATTCTCCAAACAAATCGAAGCGTAGATAACCGATGTTGTTCTCTAACACATCAGCTTGAAAGGTATCTTTGATAAGCGCAACAAACATTTCCGGTGATGCATTCTATAGAAAAACATGCACATAAAATTTTACTTTTTTACCTGTTTTAATATTAGAGTTTGGACACGCCTCCTTTGCGCTTTACTTGTTGTCCATGTTATTAGTTCCACTTACTGCAAAGAGGGACTTCGTAGTTCTATAATTAGACTGTAGTCCATTTGTTTGTGGACTATAGTACATACCATGTATGTCCCCTTTACTCTGTTTTTTAATAATCAGGACCCCAGTAGTACCACCACAAAGCAGGTATTACTAGGTTTATTAGGTTGGTGCATTATTCCTATCCCAGCAGTGTCACTGTGTTTAAATGAATCTACAGCAGCACTGCTGCACTAAAACCCCCTCACCACATAAGTGTCACTGCACAACTGACAATAAACAACCCGCCACCCAAATTATACCTGTTCTGTGATGCTCCTTACCAAAAGAAAACAGAGAACCAACAGGGGACAAACAAAAACTAAAAAACAGATGTAGACTGTAGATATAAACTACAGACTTTAACTGTAAAGCTAAAAAGTCCATCTAAATGGTAGGTGTAGGAAATAGAAAAGGGAGCAATAAATGGGCATGCCCAAACTTTTGAATGATACTGTGTATATACAAAATGAGAAAATATTACAATTTCTTACCATGGGTGGTGGTGCAGGTTGTTTGTCTGTAATTTTCAGGCATTTGTCTCCTGACAGGTTTTGTAGATCTGCTGAAAGCTTTGTTTTTAATTCTTCATTTGAGGTAATCATGCTATATTCAGTACCTGCCACTAAAGTTTCCAATTCGGCAGCCACATTGGTGCCAATGCTTTCAAAAGCATAGTTTGCTGCAATCAGAGAAGCAGTGGATTTTAAAATGGCAGGGATTTCCTTACGTAGTTTAATGATTGTAACTGCGACATCGATGGCATCTTCTGCATCGACTTCCACATCTGGTTCCACGCCGCTGACCTCCCAGCTGTTGCCGGTGATGGGGCTGGTGGACTTAGCCACAGGAACAGATAGATAGAAAGAACTATCACCAAGCTTGATCTTGGCTATTTTTACAGATCCCCCAGCTGTGTTCTCTCCAACAATGGTTGCTCTTCTGAGATTTTTAAGGCAGAAAGCAACATCTTCTGCAACACCCACAGTGTTCTTGCTTGTTAAAATGATCAGGGGTTTGGACGTTCCATATCGCTTTCCCAGCAAGGTGGGCATGGACCAGAGCTCGGTGGTGGTGTTGGATGGCCGATCATACACCGAGTCGATGTGAATAAGTGGCTCAGCGTCAGTATAATAGGAGACAATGTAAGGAATGCCAGACAGCTCTCCACTGACAGCATCACGAAGGTCCAAAATCATGGCTGATGTTGGTAGAACTCTATCCCAAACATGCTGCAGCAGAAGCGGTCCAATCTTTTGTGCAATCTCCTCTCCAATAATGTGTTGAATCCTCAGGTAAGCAATGTTATTGTCCAGGACCTCTACATTTACGGTGTTTTTAACCACAGCTGCCAGCTGTTCGGGTGCGATGTCATGCATCACTGGTGCTACGATTGGAACATAATCTGGCTCATGGGTAACTTTAAGTCTGGTATCCCCAATTTTGGTTCTGAGCCCATTAGTCAGCAGACTGGCGAGTATATCAGGATCTTGTATATCAAGGCTTTCTATCCTACTGGTGGCGGAAGTTATAACTTCTTCAAAGTCAGCAAGTTTTTCTGGTGAGCAGTAGTTGTCCATAAGAGTTTTAGTCATGCCCATGAAGATTGTAGTTAAAGGCGCACAAGAAACAGCATGTATGGAGATCAGTAGCATCAGTAATGATAAATCACACAGTGCCATTTTGGCTGGCTGTGCAGTTCAAGTGCTACGACTGTGATCGGTGAGCGGAACTTATGTCCCTGGGAGAGGTCTGCCTAATGAGACTATTCCCCCAGTCAGGTTTCAGTAAGCACACATATAAGAGGCTTGTCCTTAGAATAAACCTTTAATCGTATTACTCCAGTTGCTTCGTTAAGACAATAACAAACCGATAACGTATTTGCATCATGGGGCATGAAACCTAATAAGTAGATGTTGTTTAAGGACAGTGCTCATACCACATATTTTAAACATTTTATGTATTAAATGTATTTTTTTATTTAAGCTGTAATTCATCTTATAAAATGTAATATTATTATAATATCTAATTTTATTTCATTATCTGTCACCTGTATAAGAATATATAATAATGTAAATGTTAGTCTAAAATCTTAAATCTCTAGAGATTCTTTACCGATTGCTTTGAACTTTTGACAAAATGTTGCATTCGAATATGCGCATGTTTTATATATTTGATTTTTTTTTGTTTAATTATTTCATGTGTAAATTATATAAGGTGCTTGGTGTGTGTCATCTCTATAGTGATTGGGCAACAGGTAGCGTGGAGGAGGAGGCGCTTGGCGTATAGCGATTTGCACATGGGTAGAGTGGAGGGAAAGACTCACTGTTATCCAGTTCTTCCCTGTAGCAAAGCACTGGTATTCCTGCTAGTTACAAATAAAATAAGACCCTTGATTAAATGGTGGTGTAGTGGTTAGCATGTCCACCTCTCAGCGCTGGGGATCCAGGTTCCTCGGTTTTCTCTTACAGTCCAAATCAGTCACTAAGAGCTTTGCTTATTTGGTATTCATTATCTTCTGTTTAAACCTCTACTAGGGTCATGGTGGGTTCCTCATGCCCATCTAGGCAAGAACATTTCAGACGCTGGGTTGATACACTCAGGACAGGACCTATCACTGGGCAAACATTCCCTCATTCCACACAGAGACAATACAGGGATAATTTAGAGCAGCCAACTTACCATGAATCCCTGGTTTTGGAAAACATGCTAACCACTACACCTCCGTTTAATCAGGGGTCCACATACTTTTGCATTAGATGGTAAAAAGCCTGTAAATGGCTGAGATGGCATCATAGCAGCTGTAGATATTTTCCAAAGGTGGATGCTGTTATGGATCTTTACAAACAGACTGCACCACCATCATCAGCGTTCCACTAAGTAGAAAGTTCTGAGAAAAAGTCTAGGTGGTTGTCTGGCTCTGTAAGCAGTGAGTTATTTTTATTTTCACTTCGTAACACAGCTGGAACGACTTTCTGGATAATAATAGTGACTTTGCTTATGAAACAGGGTTTTGTTTACTGTCACAGATGGTGAAAGAGCGCTGACCGGACTAATCAAAGATATGCTGGATTTAACTGCTCATGGCTTAATGGGCTGCTGTTTGCATGCAGTTCAGCACTCGCACAGACGAGAAACCAACTAGCCGGCAACTAACTGATTCAAAGTGAAAAAAATCAATATAAACCTTTACCATACGTCAATGTATAACCAGTTGGCATGCTTTATTAAGGGAGTTATATCAAATACAATTCTAAAAATGAGAAATATACACTTTTACAGTAAGGAGGAAGTAGGAAGGTCAAAGTAAGACAATGTAAAATCTAAAATAAATGGATAGGAACAACAATAATTTTAGTTACTTCAAATCAGGGAATTTGATTTAAAAGCTTTTTGTCATCAGCCTTGAACCTTTTATATAACACAACGTATTATGTAATTATTAAATGACCTTATTTAACCGCTAATTGACACAATATTCTCGTAATCCTGTCTGATCTTTTAATACCTCCTGCTTACACAATGCACAATGATGTCGGGTGATTCCTCGCAGCCAATCGGATTGAGAGGCTGATTTTAGTCGCTGGCATCCTGTTCTACATGGGAAATTGTTGTAATTCTGTATATTTAATGTTTTTTCCAGTCTTTAAGACACACACACAAACACATACAACATTAGTCATCATATCTTCATCATAAATAAGTAAAATAATCATAAATGACATCATCAGTAAAGAAGCATGTTAAAGGGGTTGGGATGGGGGACCTTGAAATGGGTGTTGAAGGGCCACAGTTTATCAGTGCTCAAAAACATTAAGGGAACACTAGAATAACACATCCTAGATCTCAATGAATAAAATATTTTTGTTGAACATCCTAGTAGATAGTGGAGTACGTTGAGAACAAATCAACACAAAAAAGATCAAAATGTAAATTAAAATTATTATCCCATGGAGGTCTGGATTTGGAATCATACTCAAAATCAAAGTGGAAAATCAAA
>JAOUQT010007991.1:0-12317 GCA_025769995.1 Xyliphius kryptos | reverse complement strand
CTGAAAGTTCCTTGTTGCTCAAATTCAGATCTTTCAATACTAATGGGTTTTCACCTAAAACTCCAGTCAGCCATTTACAGGCTTCTTCTGATGCATCACTTTTACAGAAACTAAAACAAAGTAAAATAAAACAAAAAAATGTAAATATTAATTTATCCATAATTAAAAATCTGCTGCTGATGATGAACATTTTTATTGTTTGGACATTTTATTAATCTATCTTTAAGCTATGCAAGAATATCTTTTCATTTTTTAATTACCTATTGTTTTTAGTACAGCATTCAACATGAAATCGTGTTTATATATTTATGTGATTTTAATTCTGAAATATGACGAATCACTTCAATAATGATTATTTAGATTTTAATTATTAACAGAAAAATTACCGAATTGTCTTTAGTTTGATCCTTCGTAACGCGGTGAGCTTCTGCACTCCAAATTCACCAGGATCGTTCCCTCTGAGGTCCAGTTCTGTTAACTTTGAAAACGGATTTGAGTTTAGGGCTTCTCCTAGCGCATCATAACCTTCTCCTGTTATAGAGCAGTCTGAGAGTCTGGAAAGAAATAAAACAATAAAGACAAATTTTACTTAAAAAAAAAATATGTTTTGAACAATAGAAAAAATATAATATACAATACACAAGCACATACGTAAATTAAAAAATTAAGTGTACCTGAGTATCTGGAGGTTACACTGCTGGTTTTTCAGGGCTGTACATAACCGCTGAACTCCTGAATTCTGTAGGTTGTTGTTACTTAAGTCCAGCTCATTTAGAAAACAGTTTGTAAACAGAACTTCAGTGAAAGTTGAGCAGTTTCTCAAAGTTAAACCGCATTTTTTAAATCTAAAACAGAAAACACATCAAATAAATCAAAGTAGACACATAGAGCATTAAAGAAAACATAAAAATGATTGTTAAAAGTAACAAATGTTTAAATTTAAGTCATTTATTAAAGATAATCAATAGCTAAAATAGATAGACGTTATAAATTATATATTGTTTATTTGCATTAGAATATAGAAGAGTGTAACTGTACACTGTATTCGTTGCAAACCATTCAGTACAGGACACGCAGTTCAGTACGCACGTTTGCATTCAGAATTCAACATTACAAAATTTGCAGCAACCAAAAAAACTGGGCCGAACTACAATTAAGAGGCAAGCTCTACACCTGAGACGTGTTGCAAGTTGCACTTTAACTGTAATCACCTCTAAGCATGTCATAACTAAATACAGCAGCACTGAAGCAGCGCTAATGCATATTCGGCAGAATTATGGACACTAATAACCAAAGCTCAGAAAAATGATTCATCTTCGCCATATTTCACACTCATTTGACTGATCCTACGTTTATGAGTTAACGTGTGAACGCACTTAATCCTCCACTCCAAATTTAGATTTAGAATAAAAAAAAATATAATAGTAATACACACTGAAGTTTGGTAATTCTGCAGTGAGAATCTTTCAGCAGAGCAGCAAGCTGTTCTATTAAATCTTCCTGTATCTTCTCACTTAGATCCAGTTGTCTCAGAAGTAACGGGTTTCTTTGCAGAACTGAAGTCAGATGATTATATGATGTTTCTGCATCAGAACTCTTTAACAGCCTGCATAAAAAGAAAACAACACAATTATTATTATTTTACAGTCAGAATCATAAAGTGTTAAATAGTGCGTTATATTAGGAGGCCTGTGACCACGAGTGCACCGCTCCAGGGACACGAGGGAATTGAGTAACAGACCAGGTAATTAGGAAATTACCCTCAGCTGCTCGTTCCTTTCATAAGTGTGCGTCGCGCTGCGGTAGGCGTCACACCGTCATGTGTCTCACCACTGCCTGCGGTCTACCCTGTTCTCTGTCTCTCAGCACAGTATCGAGTGGAGTCTGCACTTTAGGGACCTGCCGATAAGAGGCACGGCACACGAACTGGCACCTAGATATGTTGGTCCGTTTAAAGTGGTGAGACGCATCAACACTGTTGCATATACGTTGGATCTCCCGCCTGTCATAAGGGTACATCCCACCTTCCACGTCTCCAAACTCTGACCGTACTTGTGCCAGACGATCAACCCTCCCTACTCCTTCCTCACCTCGCATCATCCAGGGTGCCCCTGCGTACACGGTCAACCATCTCCTGGACACCAGGAGAGTACAGGGTAGCACCCAGTACTTGGTGGACTGAGAGGGGTTTGGCCCTAAGAAACGTTTGTGGGTGCCAGCGCGCCGTATCCTAAATCCTGAACTCATCCTGGAGTTTCGTAGGAATCGGGCCGCTGGTCTTGGGTCCTCAGGAGCTGAACCTAGAGAGGAGGGGGGGGGGGGACTATTAGGAGGCACCGCATTAAACATCTTCGCGTTGCAGGTCTTACAGAACCAGGGACAAGGGGGGATTAAGTAACAGACCAGGTAGTTAGGGAAATTACCTTCAGCTGCCCGTTCCCTTTATAAGTGTGCATCGTGCTACGATCACGTGTCTCACCACTGCCTGCGGTCTACCCTGTCTTTTGTCTCTCAGCACAGCATCGAGTGGAGTCTGCGCTTTAGGGTCACCGGGTTTGTTTGTTTGTTTGTTTGTTGGTGTTTATTGCCATATCAGCAACATAAAGGCCATTTTATGGCAGTAACAGATGTCATAATTCAGTAGAACAGATTTAAATCAGCTTCTTTATATGGAGACTTTCCAAAAACTTAAGGAATGTAGCCAGTGGGATCTTTTCAAACAATACTTTTATACTGTCAGCCATATAAAAGTTATTTCTAGTGGAGGACATTGCAGGGCATTCTACCAAGATGTGTCTAATCGTTAGAGGAGTTGCACAAGAACGGCAGGTTGGAGCCTGCTTGCCAAGGGTCAGCGGGTAATGTCCTGTCGCGTTTATAGCGGCAGGATTGATAAGGTCGGGAAGCCGTATGGTATCAGTGTGAATAGGGAAAGCTGTGTTTTGTGTATGATCTGGCTTTCGCCGGCATTGATCCTCTGTGTGTTTTTCGTCCTTCAGACTTCGCCTTCCGTGCCGTTAGCGGCAGGAGGCTGAATACAGGAGGTTCCGCCTCCTCGCTCTGATTTGTCACTCGGTCCTCTCCGGATCAGTTCGGGACTCCGAGCACGTTTCGCCCCGCCCTCACCTGCGCTCAGCAGCCGCTCATATTGGGTTTGACAGCACGCTACTCTCCCAGGAGGTGGTGTGAAGTGTTACGTCGCTCGCTCTGTGCTTCCACAACCGCAGTTAGCGAGAACACGTTTAGTCCTTTAGTTTGTTTACCTTTTTGATCGCCTTTATGGCAGGACTTTATTTATTACTTTTATTTTTTTAAGAAATAGTTAACCTTTAGTTAATCTTTATCATTTTGTCTCTGCATTTTTGGGTCCTAGCAGACACATCATAACACTTTAATTGTTTGTAAGAAATATGATGAAGGATATTTATTTTTGGCGGCATGGTGGCTTAGCGGTTAGCACGTTCGCCTCTCATGCTGGGAATTCCTGGTTCGAATCCTAATATGGATGGAGTTTTCATGTTCTTCCAGGTTTTCTTCGGGTTCTTTGGTTTTCTCCTACAGTCCAAATACATGTATATAAGGCAAATTAAATGCTGTAAATTGCCCCAAATAGTCTGTGTGAGTGTGCCCAGCGATGGACTGGCGCCCTGTCCTGGGTGTATCTGCCCGGCGCCCGAAATTTTTAGCCGTGGATAGGCATGGTAAACCACAAACGAGCAGTCCCCCCATGACCCTAGTAGAGAACTAAGAGGAAGATTATGATTGAATTAATGAATTATTTATATATATTTATTCTTACCTCAGTGTTTTTAGTTTAGAGTTTGGATCCTGCATCAGTTCTGTAAGGTTCTGCACTCCTGATTCTCCAGGATCGTTCCCTCTAAGGTCCAGCTCTATCAGCTCTGATGAAGAGTTTGATTTCAAAGCTGCAGCTAATGAATCATAGCCCTCTCCAGTTATACTGCAGTCTGAGAGTCTGGAAAGTCAGAACACAATGAAAATAAGTTAAATACATAACAGTAAAAGAGTTGTTATTTATTTATTTTTTAATAATAATGATATTATTGACAATAACCAACAATATTTTTTAGTGTACCTGAGTATCTGGAGATTACACTGCTGGTTTATCAGGGCTGTACATAACTGCTGAACTCCGGAATTCTGTAGTTTGTTGTTACTTAAGTCCAGCTCAGTTAGAAAACAGTTTGTAGAAAGAACTTCAATGAAAGTTGAGCAGTTTTTTAAAGTTAAACCGCATTTATTTAATCTAAAACAGAAAACACATACAAGTAAAATTTGCAATAAAGCAAAAAAAAAAAGTATTTTTAAACATCACAAATATTCAGATTCAAGCCATTAATTAAAGATAATCAATAGCTATAATAGATAGTTGTTATATATTATATATTGTCTATTAGCGTTAGAATATAGATGGGTGTAACTGTACACTGTATTCGTTGCAAACCATTCAGTACAGGCCTCACAGTTCAGTACGTGCTTTTGCATTCAGAATTTAACGTTACAGAATTTGCAGAGACCAAAAAAATTGGGCCGAACTACAATTAAAAGACAAGCTTTACACCTGAGACGTGTTGCAAGTTGCACTTTAACTGTAATCACCTCTAAGCAGGTCATAAGTAAATACAGCAGCACTGGAGCAGCGCTAACACATATTCGGCAGAATCAACACCAAAGCTCATAAAATGATTAATCTTCACTACATTTTACACTTATTTAACTAATCCTACGTTTATGAGTTAACGTGTGAACGCACTTAATCCTCCACTCCAAACTTAGATTTAGAATAAAAACAATATAATAATACACACTGAAGTTTGGTAATTCTGCAGTGAGGATCTTTCAGCAGAGCAGCAAGCTGTTCTATGAAATCTTCCTGTATCTTCTCACTTAGATCCAGTTCTCTCAGAAGTAACGGGTTTCTTTGCAGAACTGAAGTCAGATAATTATATGATTTTTCTGCATCAGAACTCTTTAACAGCCTGCATAAAAAGAAAAACACACAATTATTATTATTTTACAGTCAGAATCATAAAGTGTTTGTTTGTAAGACATATAATGAAGGATTTTTATGTTTGGCGGCATGGTGGCTTAGTAGTTAGCACATTCGGCTCTCAACGCTGGGGATTCCTGGATCGAATCCATATATGGATGGAGTTTACATGTTCTCGTGTGTCTGCCTGGGTTTTTTTATTTTTTTCCATAGTCTAAATTAATGGATTCAAGGTAAATTAACTGCTGTGAATTGCCCCATATAGTCTGTGTGAGTGAGTAAGTGTGTGTGTGTGTGTGTGTGTGTGTGCCCAGCAATCGATTGGCGCCCTGTCCTGGGTGTATCTGCCCAGCGCCAGAAATGTTCAGCCGTGGATGGGCATGGTAAACCCCAAACGACTCCGCCCCCCATGAACCTAGTAGAGGATTAAGAGGACAAAAATGATTGAACTAATGAATGAATTATATTTATTTATTCTTACTTCAGTGTTTTTAGTTTAGATTTTGGATCCTGCATCAGTTCTGTAAGCTTCTGTACTCCTGTTTCTCCAGGATCGTTCCCTCTAAGGTCCAGCTCTATCAGCTCTGATGAAGAGTTTGATTCCAGACCTGCAGCTAATGAATCATAACCTTCTCCTGTTATACTGCAGTCTGAGAGTCTGGAAATTCAGAACACAATGAAAATAATTTAAATACATAACTGAAAATGAGTTTTGTTTTAAATAATAATAATTTATATGCCAATAACAACAACAATATCTTTAGTGTACCTGAGTATCTGGAGATTACACTGCTGGTTTATCAGGGCAGTACATAACTGCTGAACTCCGGAATTCTGTAGTTTGTTGTTACTTAAGTCCAGCTCAGTTAGAAAACAATTTGTAGAAAGAACTTCAGTGAAAGTTGAGCAGTTTTTTAAAGTTAAACCGCATTTATTTAATCTAAAACAGAAAACACATTAAAGTAGACATAGAACTTACTATAAATAAAAAATAAAATTATTTTTTAACATCACAAATGTTCAGATTCAAGCCATTAATTAAAGATAATTAATAGCTATAATAGATAGACGTTATATATTATATATTGTCTAATAGCATTAGAATATAGAAGGGTGTAACTGTACACTGTATCCGTCACAAACTATTCAGTACAGGCCTCACAGTTCAGTACGCGCTTTTGCATTCAGAATTCAACGTTATGGAATTTGCAGAGACCAAAAAAACTGGGCCGAACTACAATTAAGAGACAAGCTCTACACCTGAGACGTGTTGCAAGTTGCACTTTAACTGTAATCACCTCTAAGCATGTCATAAGTAAATACAGTGACAGTGACAGTTGAGCAGTTTCTCAAAGTTTATCAAAATAGATATTACTTGACAGATTATTAAATAACTAGTAGAACTTTTATAAGTTAAATAATTTATTTAATGTAGAATTTATTTTAACAATTAAACTAATTGTTTTGTCGAATAAACTTTTTTCAGATTTAAGTCATTATCTTCTATATGGTTAAATATTAGTAAAATAATATTATTAAAAACTTTAAGGTATATAATAAAACATACTGAAGTTTGGTAATTCTGCAATGAGGATCCTTCAGCAGAATAGCAAGTGGTTCTATTAAATCTTCCTGTATCTTCTCAGTGAGGTCAAGTTCTTTTAGAAGTAATGGGTTTATCTGCAGAACTGTAGTCATATGATCAAACATTTTTTCTGCATCAGAATTCTTCAACAACCTGCGCAAAAAAAAGAACACAAAAAACGAATGGTTTAATATGTTACAATCAGAAAAATATATTGTAAAAAAACAGTTATATAGATTTCAAAATGTGCTTTAATTAATTTTAAGAAAAATAATTCATTCATTTTTTTCATTCTTACCTCAGTGTTTTTAGTTTAAAGTTCTGATCCTGCATCAGTTCTGTAAGCTTCTGCACTCCTGATTCTCCTGGATCGTTCCCTCTAAGGTCCAGCTCCTTCATCTCTGATGAAGAGTTTGATTTCAGAGCTGCAGCTAATGATTCATAGCCCTCTCCAGTTATACTGCAGTCTGAGAGTCTGGAAAAATTTTACATACTTATTTATGTAACTGTAGATCATTTTTATATACCTAACCTGACAGATATTAAAATCCACTATTTAAATAATCGAAGTGAATTTATGTACTGAAGGTTTTATTTACTTGAAACAGAAGTTTAGGATTTCCGTCAGTTTACATATTTTTTATAAAAAGAGAAACTCACCTTAGTATCTCAATTTTGAACTTCTGATTCTTCAGTAGATCACAGATTTTCAATACTCCTGAATTTTCTATTTTATTTTCGCTTATATCCAGCACTTTCAAGTGTGAAGGGTTTGAATTAAAAGAGGATTTTAAACTAGAACAGTCTTTCTCTGTTATACCATTCTTTCTCAAGCTGCACACATAGAACAGATAAAACATTTTATTGTTTATTGCACTGTCAAAGTAACAATTTTACTGAGGTTCATATTTACTTTGTGTAAATGAAAGTTTAGATAAATCTCAGAGTAAATAAATTCACTAATACTATATATTTTTTACTATTATAGAATTTATTTGATGATACACACTGGAGTTTGGTAGTTCTGCAGTGAGGATCCTGCAACAAATCTGTGAGCTGCTTCACTGTTAAACCTCTCTGTATCTTCTCACTCAGATCCAGTTCTCTTTGCAGTAATGGGTTTATCTGCAGAACTTCATTCAGATGATTATATGCTTCCTCTGCAGCATCACTCTTTAAAAATCTGAAATTAAATGAAAAAATGTAAAATTATTAAATTAAACAATTATATATTTCATAGTAGTTTCTGCTTCATATTGAACAAATAGCTAATTTTAAGATTTAAATATAACCTGAAACAAAATTAACCAAAATATACTAATTAAAACATTTAAATAATGAATTTTAAAATATTATATTTTTTTTCATTTGCACTGAACTATGTTTCTGGTTAAAGGTTAATATTTTTTTTAATCAAAATATTGTAAGTGACTTTAATCTAGCAGTGTAGTAGTGGTGGCGCAGTTTTCCCATGAATATTTTCAGCCTTGAGATGCAATCAGAAACCAGTTTTCTTACCTATTTGAAAGAGCTGCTGACCCCAAGAACAATTGGACAAGACGGTACATGACATTCCAGTGGAGCTGAGGAAAAGACCCAGCAACTGTAAGGCTGGTCCTGAGCTAAAGGCTATGATTGTGGACAATCAATGGCGATGTAAACCATACATCTCTTCTGTTATCATGGGGAATAGTAACTTGCTGCAGAACAAAATTGACAAGCTGTTCGCACTAAACAACCAGTGGATTTTCTGTGAGAGCAGCTTGTTTATATTTACAGAGACATGGCTAACTCTGCTCATACCGGATACCAAAGTGGACATTACTGCTGTGAGAGCTAATAGAAAAAACGAAATGTGTGGGTAAAGCAAAGGTGAGGGGCTCATCATTCATGTTAACAACATATGGTGTAACCTCATCATATTCAAGAACACACACTGGTTGAACAAACTGATCATGGAGGCTGGTTCTGTAGTCGGAATGAAGCTGGACTGGTGGTGGAGAAATGCAGGACCAAAAGACATAAAAACGTCTGTGTCACTCATGCAATCGAATTGTACAGTACAACTTTTCTCCAGTGTTGTGGTGGGGTAACAGGACTACAACAAACGAGATAGGGCAGTAGCCTTTTATAAAAAAGAAACTTTGATATAGAAAAATAATTCTGTAAATCGGAAAGCTCACCTCAATATTTTTGTTACCCTGTGGATGAATATATTTGGAGAGCAGAGTATAAATCATTTTGCTCTGAGGAGGGAATGGAATGTTCCATTGACTACGAGGATGAGTATAGTGATTTCTCTCCCTCGGAGTATATTCTCCCAGCCTATACCCGGTTGAATTCCCCCGATTTTCTGTGTTTTCTACCAGTGGTGTAGAGTGCGCCCCGATCGGGTCCTGTGGTGTAGAGTACGCCCTGAGCAGGTTTTGTGGTTTAGAGTACTGCCTCGAGCGGGTCCAGTGCTTTAGAGTACGCCCCGAGCGGGTCCTGTGGTTTAGAGTACTGCCCGAGCGGGTCCTGTGGTTTGGAGTACGACTTGAGCGGGTCCTGTGGTTTAGAGTACGACTTGAGCGGGTCCTATGGTTTAGAGTACGCCCCGAGCGGGTCCTGTGGTTTAGAGTACGCTCCGAGCGGGTCCTGTGGTTTAGAGTACGCTCCAAGCGGGTCCTGTAGTTTAGAGTACGACTTGAGTAGGTCCTGTGGTTTAGAGTACGCCCCGCGCGGGTCCTGTGGTTTAGAGTACGACTTGAGTAGGTCCTGTGGTTTAGAGTACGCCCCGAGCGGGTCCTGTGGTTTAGAGTACGCCCTTAGCGGGTACTGTGGCTTAGAGCACACCCCGAGCAGGTACTGTGGTTTAGAGTACGCCTCGAGCGGGTCCAGTGCTTTAGAGTACGCCCCGAGTGGGTCCTGTGGTTTAGAGTACTGCCCGAGCGGGTCCTGTGGTTTAGAGTACGCCCCGAGCGGGTCCTGTGGTTTAGAGTACGACTTAAGCGGGTCCTGTGGTTTAGAGTACGCCCCGAGCGGGTCCTGTGGTTTAGAGAATGCCCCGAGCGGGTCCTGTGGTTTAGAGTATGCCCCTAGCAGGTTTAAGGAAGTGAGTAGTAGGTGGATTGAGTTTTCATGGCCCTTCTTCTGATTTACCTCATGTTCCTTGTTTTTGTGGTATCCCACCTTTGCTTTGCCCTCAGCATCACTTCTGCTGCCCAGACTCCCACGCTGTGTTTGCGCTCAGAGAACCGTTTCAGAACCAGTCAGAAAACAGGGTTAGAGTGCCGTTTCAGAACCGGTCAGCGCACAGAGCGCCGTTTCAGAACCAGTCAGCGCACAAAGCGCTGGTTTAGAACTAGTCAGCGCACAAAGCGCCGTTTCAGAACAAGTCTTCATCCCTGACGCCTCCAGAACTGTTCGCAGGCTGAAGGGTGAAAGCAGTTTCGTCTGTGTTGGCTAAGAACCCACTGCCACTGGAGGCAGATTCCACTATCGCCTCCACTCAGCCCGGCCCTGTCGCCTCCACTCAGCTCGGCCTCCACTCAGCTCGGCCCTGTTGCCTCCTCTCAGCTCGTCCCTGTCGCCTCCGCTCAGCTCGTCCCTCCAGGACCTCCTGTTTTTTTTTGTTTTTCTTATTGTTTGCACTTTTGTATGCGCGGTACCGCTTAAGAATCTTTTGGTGCATTTTACGTGCTAGGCTGCCCTATAGACTCTGTTCAACGCTGAAGCACGTTAACGTGCTAGGTTGCCCTATAGTCTTTGTTATAGCCTCTGTTTAGTGCGGATGCGCATTGCGTTCTAGGTTGCCCAACAGCCTCTCTTCACTGCGGATGCGCGTTGCGTTCTAGGTTGCCCAATAGTTTCTGTTCAGTGCGGATGCGCGTTGCGTTCTAGGTTGCCCAATAGTTTCTGTTCAGCGTGGATGCGCGTTGCATTTTAGGTTGCCTTAAAGTCTTGTTTTGGTGTTTGTTTGTGTTCTGTTGTATTAAACTCATTTGTTATATCTTACTGTAGTGGTTCTTGTATTTTCTCTCTGCCTCCTCCAGTACTTTCAGCTACTCCTTGTAACCCTGACTGCCCCGGGTCGGGTTGGCGCTCGCGCCACCTAGGGGCAGTCATGAGGGCGGGTCCAACAGCACGCATGAGAAATTTGTAAAATCTTTATAAAAAGCTGTATTAAAAGCCCACCTCAGAGTTTTTAGTTGAAAGTTCTGATCCTGCATCAGTTCTGTAAGCTTCTGCACTCCTGATTCTCCTGGATCATTTCCTCTAAGGTCCAGCTCTTCTAGTGCTGATGAGGAGTTTGATTTCAGAGATTCAGCCAGTGAATTATAACCTTCTTCTGTTATTTTGCAGTCTGAAAGTCTGGTAAAAAACACACAATTGTTTAAATATCACCAGAACAACAGAACAAACAAATGAGTAACAAAAACAGTAAGGCTAAATCCTCACAAAGGATTTTGAAGCTTCATCTGAAAGAGTAATTAAATTACACCAATATTTATCTCTGTTTACATTGAAATGTGTGCAAAAAAAAAAAACCAGAAACAAACACATTTAAACAATAGATTTCAAAAAGTAAGTCAAAATAATAAGTTGTAATAGTGAAAAATAATAAACTGACCGAAGAGTCTTCAGTTTACAGTTTGAACTCTTCAGTCCATCTGAAATCAGCTTCACTCCTGAATCCTGCAATGTGTTTTTACTCAAATCCACTTCAGTGAGTTTAGAATCTTCTGATGTAAGAACTGTAAGTAAAGCTGAAGCACTTTGTTCTGTTAGGTCACATTCAATGAGCCTGAAAAATAAACCATGTGTTTATGATCATTAAACACACTGATCATTTATTTTAGATTTTGTATTTAGCTAAAGCTAGTAAAAGCACCATGCTGTAGATGACCACTGAATACTTATGACCAATTTCCAAAGTCTGCATTGGTTCAGGGACACTACACAGAGATAACATTATTGTGTATTATGTTGGAATACACCATAATACTACAATCTGACGAGAAAGACAGTGTCTTTAAATTATAGAACAAATGAGGAACAAGATTTATAGTAATTACTTTAACTGAATGCCACTGAGTATAACTAACGTTATGATCTATAATATTTGTTTAATTATTATTTAGTTTTTTTGTTTTTAATTGACAAAATTACCTTTCAATGACAGAACTTAAATATGTGGATTTAAATAAATGTAATAAATCCCTCTTTTTCAAAAGTTTACTATGAAAATGAATATTATCATAGAAAAGACTGTAACAGGTCCATTTTAAACATTTCTGCTAGTGTTCAGCATACATTAAGACACAACCCCATCGTATGTGTAACTAGTACAGTAAATATTGAATAGATGTGTAAATTAGATGTTAAATTGTTACCAGGTCTAAATATGTTTTTACTTGTATGTCTTTTATAACACTTTTGCTACTCTGTGGAATGATAATAAATAATTGAAAGAAATACATGTGAAGGGCAAATCTCCATACGCTTAAAAATAAGTTGTGACAGATAAGTAGTACCAGTAGGCGTTATTGTCAATTCCTTCACATGTTCTGGACATACAAAGTAACCGAAATTACGTTTCTCACTATACCACGGTGATGACGTTACAGACATTTATGAAATACTGTCACGACTCCACTCACGCCTCGGACCGGGGCTACGCAAACACATGCGCAGAGCAAAAAGCGCACTAATGCGCCGTAGGGAGCCAGGCAACACCAG
>JAOUQT010007983.1:0-12317 GCA_025769995.1 Xyliphius kryptos | reverse complement strand
GGTTTGCTGTGTCTGTCAGCACAGTGTCCAGAGCATGGAGCAGATACCAGGAGACAGGCCAGTACACCAGGAGACACGGAGGGGGCCGTGGGAGAGAACATCCGCCGCCTCGTCAGGAGCATGCCCAGGCGTTGTAGGGAGATTATACAGGCACGTGGAGGCCCCACACACTACTGAGCCTCATTTGAACTTGTCTTGAGGAATTTCCACTAAAGTTGAATCAGCCTGTCATTTGATTTTCCACTTTTGATTTTGATTATGATCCAGACCTCCATGGAATAATAATTTTGGTTTACATTTTGATCATTTTTATGTGATTTTGTTCTCAACGCATTCCACTATATTCTAAATAAAGATTTTCAACTGACATGTTTTGTTCAGTGAGATCTAGAACGTGTTATTTTAGTGTTCCCTTCATTTTTTTTGAGCAGTGTATATATTCAGCACTGTGACCTCGAGGTTCAGGTGTTCGTTTAACTTTTGACCGAAGGTGTCATTTTAAAAATCGCACACTGCAAATATCACATGACAAGCTAATTGCTTCTTGAATAAATTATAAACTGTTTATTATTATTGATCTGAATTTAATCAAGATTCCATAGTTTAGTTAACATTAACATTAAATTGTTTGCTGTGTGAATGTTACTTTGTGTATATTGTGAACCAAAATTAAGTCCTGACTCGTGCATCTTTTCTCTGTAGATGCCTGTGGATATTACAACTCTTTCAGATGAGGAGAGGAAAGCTAGAATGAGAAAAAGGGATCCCAAAAAGGATGTGTCTAAAACGAAGGAGGATCGGTTTAAAGAAGACTTTACTTTGGAAGACTATAGAAAATTCTGGAAGAAACCATAAAAGACTTTTGGTGTATACACTGTGTGCTCTGAGAGGTGTGAGGTTGCTGCTTTTCACTTTGCAGCAGCAGGTTGGAAAAAACCCGTCAGTTTTTTCTAAAAGAAACATGACCGCACTCAAAGCAAAGTCATTTAAACCAAGGTTTTGAGGAAAGGTGTCTAAAAACTGTTGATGTAATTATAAGATGTTCACATTCAGTACAGGTCAAAAGTCTGGATACGCTCGCTTGTTGCTTTATTGTTTATTTTCTCCACTTACAATATAAATGGACTTTGTAGTTTTACGATTACAGACTGTAGTCTATCATTTTTTTGTTTTTTTCTTTGTCACCTGTTGGGTCTCTGTTCTGTATTTGTCAGGACCATCACAGAACAGGTATAATTTGGGTGGTGTATTGTTTATTGTCAGTTCTGCAGTGCTGCTTTAGTTTCATTTAAACACTTCAGTGACACTGCTGAGATAGTTATAATGCACAAACCAAATAATGCCTGCTCTGTAGTGGTACTACTAGGGTCCTGACCATTAGAGAACAGAGTGAAGGGCACGCACACAGTGTGTACTGTGGCCCACAGTTTGCAATTGTAGAACTAAAAATGTCCATCTTTATGTTAAATTGGACTAATATCATAAAGGAAAAGGGGGATGTGGCCAAACCTCTAACTGGTACTGTATTTTCATTGTATGATAAATAATCCCTTTACTTATTGTGTAAATAAAAAAAATCTAAATCTCATGTGACTATCTTGTATTTAATAGTTTATTCTTATTCATATTATTATTATTATTATTCAAACTGCTGTACACCACCCCACTGGACTGTAAAATATCAAAGTAGAGGTTAAGATCTGCACATCCAGATTTAAAGGTCTTCTCAGGCATTTTTTCAGTTTATATATTACCAATAATGTGTCGTCCACATGTTTTTTGATAACAGGATGATTAATCATTTACTAAATTAACACTAGCCTCAAAGTTCACACTCTTGTCCTTAACATTTTTAAAATGGCATCGGCACCTGAGCTTGTGAGCGGCACAGCAGAACCTGGAGCTAACAGTAGGTTTACGCTGGAGATTGCAGATGTTGTGGTGGTTGTGGTCTACTTTGTTTTTGTATTAGCAGTGGGCATTTGGGTGAGTTCCATTCGGTACTGACGCTAAACACAGGTTTTTGAAAATTTATCTGGAATTTGATGAATGTGCTGTTTGTGTATATATTGTTTGCAAGTCGTCTGTCAGGGCCAACAGAGGAACGGTTGGAGGATATTTCTTAGCCGGCAGATCAATGACATGGTGGCCAGTAAGTGTGCTGTGTTAAATGCTATAATTTACCATTAATATTTTTAAATCAATGTAAATTTGTGTTAGCATGATAGCTATTTGTTTTTCCTCATACACATTAGGGAAGTTATTGTGTTTGTTATAATATAGTTTCTGTTTGGAATTTAGAAGCTGGAATATATTAAGAGTGCAGATCTTAAATTTTGAGCTGCGACAACCAGTGGATTGTCAAATTTAAACCAGATTTAATTAAGTAGGATTATTTGCAGAGAATATGCAGGTTTAACTTTTTTTTTCTAGTTTTTCTTTCTCCTAATGGGCTGTGGACTAAAGAGTGTGTTTACAATTTATTAAAAAAATATTTTTTAGCTCAGTTTTGTTATAATAATTCAGAATAATTTCAGTACTCACGTTACTGTATTTTTTGTTTTTCATTTTCTGTTAATAAATCTTTGTTCTGTTCTATTAGATTGGTGCTTCTTTGATGTCAAGTAATGTTGGCAGTGGTTTATTCATTGGATTAGCAGGCACTGGGGCAGCAGGGGGTATTGCAGTTGGGGGATTTGAGTGGAATGTAAGTCTATGTCCTCATTTTTTTTTTGTTTGTTTAAATGCAAAAGATGGGAAGCTGGTGAAATTTCGTTTTTATTTTTTACACTTGGCTTGAGTTTTTGTGCTGTTGATGTTAGGCTGCATGGGTGCTGATTGCTTTGGGCTGGATATTTGTGCCTGTCTATATTTCTGCTGGAGTCGTCACCATGCCTGAATACCTAAGGAAGAGATTTGGGGGTCAAAGAATTCGAATCTACATGAGTGTTTTGTCTCTCATTCTTTACATTTTTACCAAAATATCTGTAAGTATTCAGTTTTTTTATCACTGTTATTTCTTAAAAGTAATTTAATGTAACACACACACACTAATACAGACATATGGATCTTAACACTCATTGGAGAAAGTCTGGTTTCAGTAACAAAAGTCTTCACCACCACACCTTAATGTTCAATAAACACATTTTCATACTCTTTTATGTATTAACCTCTCCTTTCTTGTTCATACTCTTTACAGACTGACATTTTTTCCGGAGCCTTATTCATTCAGGTTTCACTTGGCTGGGACTTGTACCTCTCCACTGTGGTGCTGCTTGCAGTCACAGCAATTTATACTATAGCTGGTAATTATTCCACTGTTTTGTAATAACTTGATAAAGGGTTAAACTTTTAATTCCAAGACTTCCATCCTAAATGGTGGAAGCAGCATCATGTCATGGGAGTGTTCAGAGAGCAGAAAGCAACATGAAAAAGAAGGAAAAAATGGAAATAATCTGGGAATGTAAACAATATAACTCTATATACTTATAACATGGGTGTTTAATTTCATACAGATCATCCACCAACTGGTGATTTAATCCCTTCTTTTATTATAACCTACTTTTTAAATGAGCTAAATGCATGACATTGTTTCACCTACCACTTAATTTTAAAACATTTATTTTCTATGATTTTTACTTTCTATGTCAAGGTTGTTTGTTATGTAATTTAACAAATCTTTTTATATGACATGGAACTGCACATTTTACAAACTCTTTCCTGATATACTTGTGAAATGCGTATCTATCTTTTTTAGGAGCACTTGGTATAAAAGATTTAATACAGCTGGTATGGAAAATGTATACAATGAAGTAAGACTAGCTAATGAGGTTTAATTCTACAGTAGCGTCCGCTAAAGTCTTCAAGTGCTCTTAGCCCAAGCCCCACATGTTTTCATGGTCATTGAGTCGTGACCGACTTTCATAGAATACAAATTTATTTTAATCAAAACTTTTTGAACATCTTCAATCTCTGTTTTGTAAGCGCTTTAACGCCTTTCGCTACATTCGCTTCTTTATCGCTTCCTTTTTCTGGACAGCGACTTCCCATACATGCCATTTTAGAGATCTTATGGTCGCTTTCATATATTTTAAATATTTTCTTTCCACAACTTGATTGTGTTTCTGCTCTTTTTGATGGACTGTTGATTCTGGAAACCTTTTTTGGTCCCATGATGGAGCTAAAAGTGAAGCGTTAACTTTAATTTTACTTCTCAAGGTAAACTTAATGGGGGCAATGAGACATGTCCAAGTCATGTGATCACGCCAATTTAATCGGAAGCAACAGGCAATAACAGAGACGAGAAAATCGACAAACACAGAATCCAGTAATATCCGAGGTTTTCGAAGATAAATAGATTCCACTGTATTTTATTTTTTTTTTTACAAGCTGACCGTGAGCCACCAAAATGCTTGGGTCGGAACCCTCCATATGGGAAACGCTTTGCTTAATTATTAAATGCATTATTCTGACCAGCATTTTACAGTTATAGGTATGTTGTTATAGTTTTATTTATGTAAAAAAAATAATTACATATTGACATAGAAATATGTCCTTTTGTTATAATAGGCAGTATTTTAGTCTGAAAATAATTATTTTCTTTTGTCGAGATGATTAATCAGTTGATCTTCTGTTGTAGGAGGGTTAACTGCAGTGATCTACACTGATGCATTACAAACTGTCATCATGGTAGTTGGAGCATTTGTACTCATGTTTATAGGTAAGGCTTTAAAGTAAAACCATATTAGTTTGAGAACAAGCTTTGACTTGTTTTTTGGAGTTATAGTTTCGAATTTTGTGAAGCTGCTTCGAGACAAAGCTTTATATAAAAAAAGAAATATCAAATTAATTTAAATCTAATTTAATTTCCTTTTTTTTTTGTGATTTATTTAAAAAGCCTAATACTCTGTGGATGAGGTAGACTGGTGTAAAGGATTGAGCATGAATGCAAACTATCCACAGAGACACGGGTGTGCAATGTGTATAGCCATGTTTAAATATTTAGTACATATCTATTACATTGTTTTCATCAGGAATGGGGAGCACTATCAAACGAACAATGTAAGGAAAATTCATGTAACGCATATACACCGGGGTGTGTAGATTACATTACATTAAATGTTAAAAGTCAGTCGTCTTATTTAATCAGGGTACAATTTACGGAGAACAAAGATTAAAACAGAACACAAAGCAAAAAAGAAAACGAAGCTGATGTTAAATAATAAAGCTATCTGTTGTTTGAGGAACTGGTATGCCTTCAGTCTGTAAGTGTTCAGATAACTACTATCAGAGCTTTAAGTGATGCAAGTAAGTGTCATCTTAAGAATTAAACTAATACTTATGACACATTCTTGGTTTTCTTCCATTTAGTTCCTGCTTACAAAACTACAGAAAATAAGACTAAGATATATCTTGAATCTTAAATGATGTTCAAGATGTATCTAGTAAACAGCAGAAAGCCTGGCACCATCTTGTCCATATCTGCAGCCAGTCAACACAGAGATTTTATTTTTTTACTATTAGTCATAAAACTGGTAGTTCCGGGCCTTAAATCTGATTGGCTGAGCCGTTAGTCCAACTGTGACTTTATAAACAATAATGCACACCTCTGACTGCTTAACAAACATATCAACATGTGAGATAACAATGCACTATTTTAAATCATGTACCATAAATAAAAATATAGATTACTATAAACAGTGAGATGGTTCTTAATAAACACTAAATGGTAATCCCGTTACTCAGCTGTCAATGTTCACTTTAAAATGTTCAAGCAAGCTAAACTGTGTTGCGGATGATCAGTTTATTAATTATTCAGTTGAAAAAACATGTTTTTTTTTTTTTTTTATTAAAGTATGTTTCTAACCATTTTTTTTTTAAGGGTTAAGGCACTCAAGGTTGTGTATTATCGTAAATAAATCACAATGTCCGTACACTTCACGTCAGGCTTAAAAAGTTCCCAGGATTTTTTAAAAATAATGCCGTCCTCTCGTACCTTATTGCTTCATAATAAACTTATAAAACAAAACAGTCCATTTTAATATGTAATAATAACTTACCTGCTGTACATAATTGCTGTTCAGAGGACAAATTAAGATACATGATAAATCAATGACATTTCAGTACTTCTTTTTAATCAGCCTTTCTACAAACTCTCTTGTGTTAGCGTTTAACAAAGTGGGATGGTATGACGGCCTGCTGGCGCAATACAGAACTGCTGTTCCTGCTGTCACTGTCGCAAACACGACGTGTCACCTACCTCGCCATGATGCCTTTCACATCTTCCGACATCCAGTCAGTGGAGATCTGCCCTGGCCAGGCCTGCTTTTTGGACTCACCGTGCTGGCGACATGGGTGTGGTGCACTGACCAGGTCATTCACTTATTGTTACTATTACTGGCTTTGAGAACAATATTTAAGAACAAAAGACAGACTAAATTAGATGCTCCAGGAAAAAGGCCATCATTAATGATTGGACATTACAGAATAGTTGCTTGAATCGCCTACTTTATTCAAAAACCTTCTAAACACATCTGCTATTTGTAACTCAAGAAAGTGAAAAAATAACTGACTTAGTTTCAATTTCTTCAGCTGATTTGTTGATTTAGTTGTTAAGTTTAAAAATGTCAGCCTTTGTATAAAACATATTGAATAGAACATTTGTATAGAACAAAATATTTATTCCTTTTACAAATATTGAATGAGTTGTATGTTTTACAAAATGTATTTTCAATTATAAAACATGATATTTTTTTGTACATGCCACATTTATTTTTTCTCCCTAAATATGTTAGATTAATTAATTAATTAATTAAACATTGTGCTTTGGGAAATCCTGACAGAGGATGTTTTAACTTTGTGTTTATATATTCAACCTATAATAGACTTTAAAGACGTCCTGTGCAGTTTTTTTATTAAACTGGCTGTTGATTATTTATTTTACACACTTTTTGAACTATATGTTTATTGCCGTTTTTAACAGCAAAAAAAAAACTGCAACTCATAATTTAAGTATGTTCTTCATGAAAACATCCATATTTGAATATTTGTAATGTTCTTTCTCTGATTAAGGAGTTCAAACTGGGTCAAAAACTAAAAAATAATAAATAAATAAATAAAAACTGTTGGAAAACATATGGCTGTAATGTAGGTTTATATAGTGCACTGAACCCAGCACAGGCTCTGTTTATACCATTTTTTTTTTTTTTTATAGTTCTCTATAAACCACATAATTGAACAAAAAATTATTTACTCTGTAGTACTAAGAAAAAAAATCATCTCATATAAAGAGAGATATTTATTATAAAATAATAAATATACATTATAGCCCCCAAAAATTCTACTAGCCGACCTGCATCTTAGCATACGCCCCACGTAATTTAGATGGTATAACGTTGTCGATCCTACTTCTGCCTCTTCACCATAAACTGCAGAAGTATTCATGTAGACAGAATGTTGTTGTGCAGACTGTATAACTATACTTCTATATAACTAAGCACAATGGACAGCATGTCTCTGAAAGTATCGCAATGTTGGCAAACGAAAGGAGTGAGAAAGGATGAGAACAGAGAAAAGGGGTGTGGTCACCACCTGCAGAAGCTCTCCTTTATAGGGGGGTCTTGCTAAGTGCCTCTCATTTCTACCTGTTGTCTGTTCCATTTGCACAACAGCAAGGGAAATTGATTCACAGTGTTGCTTCCTAACTGGACAGGTTGATTTTAAAGAAGTGTGGTGGACCTGGAGTTACATTGTGTTGTTTAAGTGTTCCCTTTATTTTTTTTTGAGCAGTGTATTTATATTTTTATTCAGTCATATAGCAAGCGCTTTTATCCAAAATGACATACGAGTAACCCAATTTAATGACTGATCAAAACACAGGGTCAGTCAAGATACAGCCTGCCTGGAGCAACGAGGATTCAAGGGCCCACATTGAGTAAGGTCAGCGTTCAGTGGAACTGGGATTTGAAACCACAACATTTAGATTGCTAGTCAAACACCCTAACCACTCTGCTACCACACTCTCCTTTAGTTTCAGGTTTCTTTTGTAGTTTACAGTACCTCTCTGTACCTGAAAATGGGGGACTGTGATTTGTCCAATAGGTACAGTGTATCACAACCATTAAAGGATATCATATGTTCATCCTTTAAGTTACTATATTCTGAATTTTAGGGTGGCGAGTAACATGATGCTGAAAAAAAACCAAAACCGGAAACATTATGGGACCATTAGAACTCTGCTGCTTAATTGTGTTAAGCTGTTAGACAAAGAGAAAGATGTTCAGGTACTGAACACTTGGCTTTCCTCATATTAAATTCTGCTTGTTGATTAGCTTAGATACTGATAATTCTCCTTTTTTAAATGTTTGTAAAGATCATTGCCTCAGCTCACTACATGCTATCAGAATTGTTTCAACTGGATGACTCGAGTGAGGAAGAGGAGAACGGGGAGTCACTGCGTAGCGGCGGCTCAGAGGACAGCTACAGTGAGGATGAGGAGGAAGTTGATGAGGATGAAGACAGCTGCTCATACAGCATGTCATCTGAGTCTCCAGAGGACTGCAAGGCTGTGGCTGTTATTCGATCGGTGGAAGAGCTGTCTGTCCCAGAAAAGTACAAATCCACTTATAAGATCAGAGTGAGTTTGTGCTTTGTGTTATATTTAACATTACTAATAATTGTCCTGCTTAGGTCACTGAGGTAAAAAGAGGTTGTTATGTCATTATTTGGTAAATAAATCCGGTTGTAAAGTGATATTAAAATAAAGAAATAAAGACTCAGTTGTAGGCTTGTGGTTAAGAAACCAGCCTCACGACCTAAAGACTCCCGGTTCCATTCCGGGTCTCACCAAGTACTATGTCTAAAGTGCCCTTGGGCATGGCACCTTACCATAATTGCTCCCTGGATGCCATATACAAGGGTGCCACCGTTTATGGCACGTTCTTTTTTTGTGTGTGTGTTTTACTGCATGGATGGGTTAAATGTGAAGGACAAATTCCTGTGTGTGTGCTCAGAAAACAGATCACATTATCAGTTTTTCACTTTAAATGTGTGAATGCATAAGTTCTCACTTAAGTTAACTCTATATTACTTCAGTTTTTTTATCTCAAGATCATGCACATCATGACTTTTTAACAAAACCCTTTAGCAGTAACTCTTAGCGGTGCTTTTGATTTATACCGTTTCACTTTTCTTTACCTCATGCAAAATTAATCAGTGTAAGTAAAGACCAGTTGAGTAGAAACTTTAACATGATGGGAAATTACATGGGTGGCATGATAACATTAAAAATACAACTAAAGGAAGTTTAAGCATATGAGCAACATGAAATGGGTCAAATGAGCGATCGTGTAAGTTAAAAGACTTTTAGAATTTAAAGAAAAAAATCATCTGCTCTCATTATCTTTCGCTTAATCCTCTTATTGGTTCGTGGGGAGATCGGAATGCCTATCCAGGGGAGAATGCTTAGGGCATTGGGCCAACCATCAATGGGGGCACACACACACACACACACTATATAGCGATAATTATAGGGACAATAAAGAGCTTCCGATTTACATTAAATCCATGTTCTTGCGCTTTGTGAGAAAACCAAAGAACCCTGAAGAAACCCATGTGGAGAACACTCAAATCGAGATTTAAACCTGATTACCCAGCACGGAGAGGCAGACATGCAAACCACTATGCCACTGTGTTGCCCCAGACAAAATTGTGAAGATAAAAAATATTTGAAATGAAATTAATTAACAATAAAGCCTTGTTTGATCATTTACAAGTTTCTTTCAAGTTCACCTACAGGACTTGAACATTTTAGGAAATCTTAGCGAAAGGTTCTCTAATCCCTTGTTTCATGATGTAGCTGTTAAACTCCTGCATTTCTGTATGATGTTTTGGTTAGTACAATTAAAACTATTTGGCTTATTATTCATTATTTTCTTACTAATTTAATCAGAACGTTATATTTTTAATAAAAAACAACTTGTTTCAACAGACTTTTGTATCAGATCATCAGATTAAATTGTTTTTTTTTTTTTTAATGAAATGATTATTGTCACCCCTGTATTCAATTTCTAAACCCAGTTAAGAAAATTCATGCTAAATGTTTTTAATTAGTCAACAGTATAAGTAAATATTTTTGTATTTCAATATTTAGTGTTGATTTTATTTATTTTTTTAATAAAACTAATTTTCATTTCCCCCACCAGCCTAATTGTGCGTTTCCTGTATCACATGACAAGGAAGAGAAATGTAGACTGGTCCTCAGCTATGTTTTAAAGGTAAGAACATGCAGTCATGTGAATGTGGGCAGAGACTTGAATGGTTTTTAAAGCTCTCATGTGGGGGGTTTGTGTCACATCTGAAACACAAAGTTTACATTAAACAAATTAATTAGAGGAATTGGTTTGAATAAATATTTGGAACTCTTAAAACAAAGAATAACAAAATACTTTTCCCATAATACTAGCAATGTTCTGAAGTGTTTATAGTTGTTTGCTATTTTCATTTTATCCCAATATCTTCCACTTAAACCTCTACTAGGATTGTGGAAGGAGAGAACATTTTCGGGCACTGGGCAGTGTGGTGGAAATAAAACAAAGTGGAATTGATAGTGCATACAAAAGAGGTTTTAATATTAATTAATGAGAGCCTTCCCTAGTCAGCTCTGAAAGTTCTCTAGTATATGTTCTCCTTTTATACAGACCGAAGGAGGGTTTCTCAACCACAGTGAAAACAGGAAGAGCAAAAGCAGATGGTACAAAACTTGGTACACAACCACAAAAGCAGATATCCTAACTGTTGTCATTAGATGTGCTGGCTGTGCATTCAAGAGATGAGTAAGAGAATGTAGTTTCGTTAGTTCTGTTTACAAAAGGTAAAAAGGTCAACATTATTTTACAGTATTTTAACACATAATGCTTCTACGGTGTATTTATAATTTCTTATTCATGTAATCCATTGCTGGGCACATACTCACTGGATAGGAGCAATTTAGATAGAAGTAATTGAGACCTTGATTCCGTGTTTTTAAACTCTGAGTAGAAACCCGAAGAACCCAAAGAAATCCCATGCGAACACAAGGAGCACATGGAAACTCCACCTAGATCTAGATTCAAACCCAGTGCTGAGGGGCAGATATGCTAATCACTATGCCACCATGCCACTTGTTTGCAATTCCCAATAGACATTTAAAATAGCACGGTACTGTTTCATTAATAAGAACTTTTAATTTAGACACTTTCTTTTGTTGTTTTTTTTTTATTACTTATTCTTAATAGAGTTGTGAAGGGAATTGGAGCCCAATCAACACATTAGGTAAATGATTAGTGACCTGAACAGTTCACAAATGTGCATTTTGCATGTTGAAGCATTTATGCAATATGTAAACAGCAAGCAACAATAAAGAAGCTATTTGTTTTGCTGCAGGGACTAAAGGCTGTGGAAAGCAGTATAAAGAAGGAAAGTGATCTGCCAGCAGCTGATCCCAGTACTCCCATCCCACTGAAATATGAGGAGAGTGGAGCGAGAACTATGGAAAAAGAAATTGCCCTTTTATTTGACAGAGGTCAGTAGCACTTACATATTCTTTTTATAATTTGCTCCTGATCCTTTTATTAATTTTTCTGTTTGAACAAGTACAATGACCTGTGGTTTTATCCAGCTGCACCCTGTGGGGATGGTGTAAAGATGCCCATGCGTTCAGGCATGTTGCCTGGTTCCTGGCAGCACCAGATGAAGTTGCAGCTTTTTCTAAAAGCCTCAAAGGCCTATTATGTCCTGTCAGAGGCTGCCACCAACCTGCTTAAGTACGGCCGTGCACTGCGTTACATCAAACTTGCACTGCAATGCCATGGTAAGAATAAAGAATCACACTATTGTTACTTACATTATAAAATCATATAATAGAATAAATGCAGAGGTTGGACAATGAAATTGAAACACCTGTCATTTTAGTGTGGGAGGGTTTATTGCTAAATTGGAGCAGCCTGGTGGGCAATCTTCATTAATGTCACATCGCACCTGTAAGAGCAAAGTGTGAAGGTTCAATTAACAGGGTAAGAGCACAGTTTTGCTCCAAATATTGCAATGCACACAACGGGAGACACACCAGAGTTCAAAAGATTGGTTTGGTGAACAAGAGGGAAACCTCCACAGTCACCAGATCTACATATTATTAAGCCACTTTGAGGTGTTTTTAAGGAGCGAGTCAGGAAACGTTTTCCTTCACCAGCATCACATAGTGACCTGGCCACTATACTGCAAGAAGAATGCCTTAAAATCCCTATGACCAATCTGCAGAACATGTATATGTCATTCCCAAG
>JAOUQT010007964.1:0-12318 GCA_025769995.1 Xyliphius kryptos | reverse complement strand
AAGTGTGCCACAATCTTCATGGGCTGAGCATTCAAAGCCCTCTCTGTAGTTCTACAGAAATACAGGTTCTAGTTTAACCTTACACTTGCTGTTAAACTTGGCATCAAAGGTTAAACAATTGCTTTTATTGTACACTGTATTTTTATGGTATTTTTTTTAAATCAGAAAAAAATCATCTTTATTTACAGGCTTGGTAAGATGATAAAAAACACAGTCAAGTGTTTAAATTTAAGTGAGCAATTGGTATCTTGGTGGCACAGTCCAGATGCGTAGGTGACACAAATAGAATAGAATACCTATATTTTTATATATATAATATAAATAGAAAGTGCCAGCTCCGTATTTACTACTAGATTAAATAAATTTAAAAGTTAAGTTTATTTTTTTATATAGTTTTTTTACAACAGTGCGTTGTCCCATAGCAGCTATACAGTGTTATGAGACTCTGTATTCAACAAGTGGAAAAACTCTCAAAGTCCTGTGAGTCCATCCAGCAGGACTGCAACTTTATTAGTCCAAAAGAAATCCAGGTTAAATGCTAAATCATTATAATGTAAAAGCATTTCATTCATTCATTTACTTATTTTTGACTCTGGTAAACCTAATTAGGGATTTAGGAAATGCTTAATCCTTATCAGGGTAGAGTAAGAAAAAACACTAGGGACAGGTAACCAGACCATTTGCAGGGCAGACACACAGATAAACACTTGCCTATTTATACACACACATTTACATCTGGGGCAATTCTGTACCAACAATGTACCTACTAGTACATATTTGAACTAAGGCGATAATACAAACGCCACAGAAAAAAATGCCCTACTAGAAATTTTAATTTAAATTTACTCTGCAAAATCAGTAAATGAATTATACCTTTGAGTTTAGATTTTTTATCCCTTTCTTTATCTTTGCCATCAGAACTGTCCTTCAGAACTTTTTTCTTGGTTTTCTTCTGAAGTGTAGACTTTTCTTCCTCACCATCTTCTTCATCATCATCATCATCTTCAGTTGAATCTACCACACATTAATATAGTACATGCTTTTATGTTAAACAAATATTGTTTATAGACAGGATGTTCAGTTATGTCAATGCCATTATTATTTGTATTACACAATGCTGCATGTTCTGTATGACCAAATAATCCCATTACAGAACTGCTTTTTAACAGTGGCAATTATTAATTCATCAGACCAAAACTTTTACTATTAAATCGGCCAACAAAAAAGCTCTTAACATTTTGAAAGACTTCTTTTTATCTTTATGTTTTTCCAGTGCATAATGTCACTCACTCTTTTTCTTTGGGGCACCTTTGGCTTTTTTCTTTGGTTCACTTTTTTCCTTTTGAGAAGTATCCTTTTCTTTGTCCTTCTCTGTTTTCTTTTTCTTTACCTTCTCACCATCTGTTTGGATATTTTTTATGCAAATTAGTGAACTATGCTTTAAACCACTGATGTGTATTATACTGCGGTATAAAATGTAGTATTTGTGTGTAGCTTTTTCGCTCACTTTGAGTGGCAGGGGTGCTTTCAGCTGACAGATCTCCATTTTTTTTGCTTTTGCTCTTTTTGGTTTTAGCTTCTGTCCCATTGCTCTCCGCTGGAACATCTGCTTTTTTCTTTTTGGGCTTCTTCAGATTTATGCTGATGACCATAATCGAAGAAGAAAATAATTCAAGACATGAACAAAATAAACAAATAATAAATGGAGTAATAAACTAATAAAAAATAATCAAATTTTTAAAACTTACCATTTGAAGCAAATTTGTAGCAACAGCATGCAAACGAACCCAAGTACACATTAATAAAATATATTGTATGGTTTACATTATTTTAAGTTGTGCACGTGATGGATAGAACTCAATATCAATAGACAAGTTACAAATTTCATTAAATCATAAACACACCTTATTTTCATCAAGTTAAAAAACTTTAACTATAGACCCAATTATATAATAATAAAAACGAAAATCTGTTGTTAAATTACTAGAAGAAAAAAAGATTGTCAGTAATTTCAAATATGAATGTTTTTTTGTTGTTGTTGTTTTTAAATTACTGGTCATTTCTAGGCAAAAGTGGCTAACCTCTTTGTAGTTTTAAGTTATGTAACACCAAGCAATATATTTTTAAACTTCAACCCCAGATTCTCTCCATTACATCCATCCACTTAAGAGGCCATTTGAGGAGTACTATTAATACCTTTGACAATCCCTTTGATGTAGGAAACTAGCACACAGAGGCTACTATTCCTTTAAGAATTTGCAAGACAACACAATATTTTTATTTGTGTCACACTGACAAAATGCAAATATTACTTCCAATTTAAATTAACACTGTTATTTATACAGTTATTTTGACACTTGAGATCTTGTGTTAGTTTACTGTTGGTGATACAGCATATGGTTATTTAGCACTAGGTACATGCTACCTTTTTTTCAGAAAAAGAAAAATTATTTCCAAATTGAACGCAACAACAATTAATTATATTTTAGGTTTAAACTAGTTCATTTTGCATTATGTATTTTCCTGGAATTTATAGGTGATAGGTTTTTTTAATTACATTTGCTTTGCTTCCAAAACCACATCTCCAATAAACACAATACTATTTTTAGACTCATTAGGTTTGTTATGTAAGATAATTAAGTGTCACCCGGTATCTATGTTAGAATCATCATGCTGGGTTTAAAAGTTAGCAAAGCTATAAAAATCTTAAAAACATTTTAAAACTAAATGTATTTAGAAATTAGTAAAAATGCAATATTTCACTTCAAATTCAGACAAAGCAGGATCTTTTTACCAATAATTTAAAATGTAAAAGAGGTAACAGTTTACTGTCAACTGAAAAACCTTCTGGAAAGGTTTTCTGAAAATATCTAATTCAGGACAGCCTATTGGATTTTCAAATACAAAAAACCTACCTTTTCAGTAGACATTTCCTAATCTGTGTATGAATCTCTATAATAATATTACCTTTTATAAACTGTACATCTATTAAATGCCTTGAACACCTAAAGAAATCTATAGAGTGCTAACTAATCCAGAAATGATAGCGTGTGGAGCTCCATTCAGTGAATCACCATCAGCAGAAAGTTGTTAAGAGGATTTTGATGCTGCCCCATCTGCTACGCAAGCCAAAGTAGGAGGAAGGGTGGAATAAACAATCACATCTTTACTATAAAGCAGAAAGGATTTTTGCTTTTACAACAAAAAGCATTTAGTGGTTATAAAGAAGTATGTGATTTAGAATGGTCATGTGATGTTCCCAATGAAGTGAGAAGTCTGATAATTTATTCTTTGGTGTATATTCCTCGTAAGCCTTTTAATTTATATAAAAATAAATAGCACATTGATGTTGACTTTATGATGTGGAAATTGTTTAGGAGAAACTAATGGTTATCTGGGTGGAGTTTCCATGTTCTCGCTGTGTCCACGTGGGTTTCTTCCTGGTTCTCCGGTTTCCTCCCACAGTCTAAAAACATGGATTCAAGGTAAATTTAATGCTCTAAATTGCCCCATATAGTGTGTTTGTGTGTGTGTGTGTGTGTGTGTGTGTGTGTGTGTGTGTGTGTGAGAGAGAGAGAGAGAGAGGGTGTTCCCAGCGATGGATTGGGAGCCCAGTCCTGGGTGTATCTGCCCAGTGCCTGAGACGATCTCCCCTGGATGGACATGGGGAAACCCATCGCGACAATAGCACAGGATTAAGTGGAACATAATTAATATTACATAAACCTTTAGTGAAGCTTTTATTTTTAATAAGGTATGAATTAAGTGGTTACTACGTTTTGTGTCTTCAGTAAAGTCTAAATACACGACTTCATCGAGGGTTTGTTTTATTAAATTTCATAGTAGTGAGCATATTCTGTTATACATTGGCAGCTGAAAAACCTGTCATCAGGACACTAAAAAAAGTGGCCCATAGAGACAAAGCAGGAGCTGCAAGACTGTTTTAACTATACTGACTGGAGTGTTTTTGAATCAGCATCTTGCAACCTGGACGTATTAACTGACACTGACATCCTACATTAGTTTTTGTGAGGACATCTGCATTCCAAAATATTTCACAAAGACCATAACAAGCCATGGTTCACCAACAAACTGAGACAGCTTAATCAGGCCTAGGAGGAGGACATCTGTTACACTGACATCTTTGGTCATAAAGTTCTATAAATGTCTGGTTCTGTCCCACCTGAAGGATGTCACAGAACATCAGTTGGACCCCCCGCAATTAGCCTACCTGTCAAAGAGGTTAGTAATGCAGTCAACATGGAACCACGCTTTATTCAACACCTTGACTGCCCAGATACTTATGTAAGGATCCGATCCTGTTTTTTGACCTTAACCTGGCATTTAACACCACTGACCCAGGAATCCTCAGCACCAAACTCACCCAGCTGTCTGTGTCCCCTGACATCAGTCAGTGGATACCCATCTTCCTGACTGGCAAGAAACAACAGGAGGGACTGCAAAGCACCACTTCCGGTAATCAAATAGTAAACATCGGAGATTCTCAGGGATGTGTCCTCTCCCCACTGCTTTTCTCCCCTTATACAAATGACTGCACTTCCAAAGACCCAGCTGTTTAGCTCCTTAAGTTTGCAGATGACACTAAACTAATTGAACTTATCCAAGATGGTCAGGAGTCGGCATATCAACAGGAAGTTAAGCGGCTGGTGCTCCGGTGCAGTCAGAACAACATGCAGCTGAACATACGCAAGACTGTGGAGATGACTGTGGATTTTAGAAAACACTGTACTACCACTCTCTAAATAACAGCCCTGTGTCAACCGTGGAGACCTTCAGATTCCTGGGAACTATTACGCCAAACGACCTGAAGTGGGAGTTGAGCATCAACGCCATTCTAAAAAAGCCCCAACAAGAGATGTTTTTTCTGTGGCTCCTGAAGAACTACAGTCTGCAACCAGAGCTAATAAAACAGTTCTACACAGCAGTGATAACATCTGTATCGTGCTCTTCAATTACAATTTGGTTTGAAGCAGCAACAACACAAGACAGAAGCCGACTACAGAGAACAATCATGACAGCTGAAAAAAATAATTGGTGCTCCACTGCCCACCATTCAGGATCTTTACATTTCAAGGACACGGAAAAAGACAAAGAAAATTATTACAGACCCTTTCCATCCTGGTCCTTCAATTCCTTTCCTCTGGTAGACACTACACCAAGCGCTGAACAAAAAAATCCACCAGACACAAACAGTTTCTTTCCCCAAACAATCAGCGTGAATACTCCCAAGAACTCTAAAAACTCATTATCACCAAGTACAAATGCACTTTGCACATACATTTTTAAACATTTGCACAATGCGTATATTGTAAATAGTCTGTATATTGTTTATTGTAAAGTGTTGAATGTCTGTATATATTGTTTTGCAAATCTGTTTATTGTATATTGTAATGTGTAAAATACTTGACAGTCAACACCTACCACACCACATTCCTTGTGAACCTTCAGAGACTTACAGTTAGCAGATATGTAGATTAATGGAACTGTTAAAAAAAAAGGAAACTAATTATAAATATGAAGTTACAAATAATGCTTAAATTCAAATATCTTAATAAAGAAAATCTGCCTACTGGCCACTGAAAAATAATTCATGCATAACAAGAATGAGAAACAAACTGAATACTTACATTCTTGAGTTCAACATGTCTTACAAAATCTACTGTGGGGACATAGTGACTGGGAAGAAATGTTAAATAATTCTTGCTTTTAAAAGGGATGTTCGATCACAATGAAAACCCATCACCAAACTGACCATCAACCGTCTGTATAACCAAAATAATAATACAATGTGAATAATTACATTGAAAATTATAGAAATAAAAATTAAAATAATAAAATGAATAATAATTTAAATTGTAACATGCACACACACACACACAACTTACATGATGGCATGTAACAATTATTTCTTTTGTGGGGGTCTTGTGTTGTATTAAAGTTTCCAATGTTTCTAAAGCTTCTGTTTCATAATAGGATTGCCCCTAGATACAAAAGACCCACCTCTACATAAAACAGCTTGTTAGATTGTAACCCCTACCCACTAAGCTAAACCTCATCTATCTGTGAGGGCACACACTTGACCCACACATTCAGAACAAGTATGGTGTGGCGGATTAAAAACACTTCACATCTTGGCCACTGAGCGGCACTATTGACAATGATGTTTTACGTAGAGAAGCATTTTTGAGTGTTGACATAAGATGGCGCCATTCCAAACCTGTACACAATAACACCTAAAAAAAAGTAAGGCTTAGTGTAGTTAGGATTGGCAATTGTGTTTATAGCCAAGAGTATACTCTCTTTAAGCAATGCCCCAACATATCAACTGTTTAGTAGAAAATAACAAAACATTTACATTTGGTAATTCAGCAGACACTTTTATCCAATTACAATAACAATTACAAATGAGAGAACACCACAAGTCAGTATTTTTAGGAAAAAACAGCTAACTGCAGCACCATCAACCCTATGCATTACTAGATCTGGCTTTTTTTTTATATTTAAGTGTCTGAGTTTTAAGAAGTTTCTTGAAAACATTGAGCGACTCAGCCTTACATATGTTTGTTGAGAAAGTCGTTCCACCATTTAGCAGTGGTGAATGAAATAAGTAAGTATTGGCACCTCAGTGAGTTAGGATCGACATTCGTCACTAGAGTGCAGTGAACGAGTTAGAGTGTACCTAGTAAAGATGGACTGAAGGTATGTGGGGGCAGATCCAGTGACTGTCCTGTAGGCCAGTCAGTACCTTGTACTGAATGCAAGCAGCTACAGGAAGCCAATGGAGAGAGAGAGGAGTTATAAAGTGACTGGTTGTGGCTGGTTGAACACGAGTCTGGAGGCGGAGTTTTGAAACAATTGCAGAGGTCCGATTGTTAAAGTTGGGAGGCCGGCAAGCAAAGCTTTACAATAGTTAAGTCGAGATAGGATAAGGGCTTAGACCATCAGCTGAGTAGCCTGTTATGTTAGGAAAGGTCTGATTTTCCTGATGTTCTACAGAACAAATCTCAGGACCTGGTCTGAAAGTTTGAGATGATTGCCTGTAATGTTGGTTTTTCAATTGACAAGAGTCAGTTGAAGAGATTGTGGGGGCATCACTTTGGACGGTCAGGTCATAATGAATTATAAGTAGCTCAGTCTTAGCCAGGTGTAAATTTAAGATAGCGGGCCTTTATCTAAACAGAAATGTCAGTGAGGCAGGCTGATATCCGATTTGAGATTGAGGGGTTGTCAGGGAAAAAAAACCTAAGTGTCATCAGCATAGCAATGGTAAGAAAAACCATGTGCCTTAATGATGGTGCCCAGCGATGACATGTATAATGAAAAGAGGAGGGGTCTGAGTACTGAGCCTTGTGGGACTCCAGTAACTATTTGTTCTGCCTGTTAGGTAGAATCGGAACCATAAAAGTGTCGTACTAGAGAAGCCTAGATTAAAAAAGAGTGGGCAGTAGAATCTGATGATTTACTGTTTCGACCACAGGTTAGATGCTTACAATCTACAGATGAGTTCATAATCATTCATTTATTCATTCTCTTCCGCTTAATCCTCTATAAGGGTCTTGGTGGGGTTCCCCATGGCCATCCAGGGAAGATGTTTCGGGCACGGGGCAGATACACACAGGACTGGGTGCTAATACATCGCTGGTGAGTTCATATGTATATATGTGTGTGTGTGTGTGCAGTAAAGTCCTAAAAATCAAAATCAGTAACCAGACAAACACTTGCTGCTAGTTCCTTCCTTTTTTCTTTTACAAGTCTGCCTTCTGTTTTATCTCTTCCTAAGAAGTTTCACAACTTATTTTTAGATTCAAGGACCTTCTTACGAACTTCCTCATGCACACAATTTGTTCTTATCCATTATCTGACCTAGTACAATAGCTAAAATGAAACAGTAGTTCCTTTCTTTAGTGTTTTTAACTTTACAGTGGGAAGTTTCTGGATATCCCATAGTAAGGGTGATTTCTTCCACACAGCTTGGTAACCAACACAAGCATTGCATTTTTAATTTCTTGCTTGCTTTAGAATTAATGTTAAAATAAAATTGTGCTTTTACTTTCTACTCCACAAGTTCTCAAGATTTAAGTGTAGATGTGCTAATTAGTAAAAAAACTATTAAGGCTTCGGTGTGCAAAAAAAATATATGTCCTCAACCTGCACGTTAGACAGATGAAATTCAGCAGATAGGTTACCTTTCATTATGATTAAGAATGTAATGATATTTGTTATAGTATTTCACCTACAGTGGGCATCCAAATACCAGCTTTACCATAAAGCACATCTACCCTCCAGTGGTTGCTAGGCTACAGAAAAAAACAAAAATTGAAGAATGACGAGGAAAGAATACATCATGACTGATTAGAGCCAGTCAGGAGGCAAAAGTGGGTGTGTGCATCATTGTTTAATCTGTTCTTTTCTGTCTTTAAACACTAAATAGAGACCCAGACTTTTCAGATTAAAATGTGGTCATCAGGGTTTTCAACGGTAAACCACACACACATACAGGTTACAACTTAGTAAGGTCAATTATTTTCCTTAAGGAAAATTATGATTAAAATTATTAACCTTTTTATTGTGTTTTATTGTGGCATTGTGTGAAAAGAGCATACCATCATACCTTTTTTTGACCATGTGCACCTCTAGCCTAGTTTAGCCTTTTTTTTTAAACACATAAGCCACACTAAAATGTATATTGTGTGTGTGTGTGTGTGTGTGTGTGTGTGTGTGTGTGTGTGTGTGCTTGTGTTCCTGTTAGTGATCTGATCCAATGTGATTCATATAGTTCTGGGAGTATATATGTTGCTTTACCACGCAAAGGTCAAGCAATCAGGATTTTCCCCATAACAAATACTTTTGAAATATGACTTCTTCATCTGGAGGTTCCAAGAGACCAGGAAACTGTGAGTAACTACTAAATTAAAACTCATTTGTTTTTTAATGTTTATTTCACATTTCACTTTCAGGTAATGGCAGAAGAAAACAGGTTTTGGATATAAAACTTTAAAAACAGCCATATTCTTAAAGCATTTCATTTTCATTAACAATGCAGTTTGGCTACAGTCATACTAATATTCTTTCATTTTAAATTAAATTACTTTGCTTTATTAATGCCGATCCACACTAGTCGGGATTTTTCCACCACAATATAAAGTCTAGAACCAATGTTCTTTTATTATTATTCGAAAGCAAAAGTAATATATAAATGGATTTAGATTTCTGGCTGTGAAATGAAAAATAATATTTTAAATATAGACAACATGAGCTGTCCTACTGTGTGTGTTTTGTATTCATACCATATAACCATTAAGCGGAAGAAGCAAATGTTTGCTTAACCTTTCAGTGCTGAAGAAGCATAACTGTAAGATATAAACTCCCAAAACTATATGAAGCACTATGACTCACTAACAGGAAAACAAGCATGTACGCACACTCTAAAAAATGTTAATACTGAGCACAACCCCTGGTCGAGGGTCAGAAGATTGCAGTTACTCTTCTTTGGGAAGCAAAGAACATCTTTGTGGGTAGCATATGCATCCGGTGTGGCTTAAAACAATGACAGAGGGTAAAATATGCTCAGAAAGTCAAGGGCAATCTGAATGAATGAGACCGGAGATGTATTGGGTCAAAAATAAGTACTTGCTTTTTTACACCATACCCCAGCATATAAGCTAATTGATAAGAGAGGATAACAGACCAGGCCAGAACAAATATTGGAATATCATGGAAAAGTTTATTAATTTCCATAATTCCATTCAAGAGTTTTAACTGTCATAGATAATAGATTTAGGGCCCACAGATTTAGGGTTGATTTCTGAACTCTTCTTGGGTTAAAACATTAATATTGTTTTTTCTAAATAAATCAGAACTTTTTATTGCATTATTTAAGGTCTGAAAGAACTGGATTTTTTTCCCCATAATTTTTACAATTTCCCATTTTATGCAAATAAATACTAAGATTTCGCTTGAAATTTCGGAGACATGTCAGTATTTTATATAATAAAATAACAATGTTCATTTTACCCAAACATATACCTATAAAGAGTAAAATCAGAGAAGCAGGTAATCTTGCAGTGGTCTCTTAATTTTTTTAAGAACTGTGTACACTGTTCAAAAGAAAGGGAATACTAAAATAACACACCCTAGATCTTAATTTTTGTTATTTGTTCTCAATAAATTCCACTATCTACTAAATGAACATTTTCAACTGAAAGGTTTTATTCATTATCAAAACGTAAAACAAAATAATTATGCCATGGACGTCTGTATTTGGAATCATACTCAAAATCATAGTGGAAAATCAAATGACAGGCTGATCCAACTTCAGTGAAAATTTTTCAAGACAAGTTCAAATGAGGCTCAGTAGTGTGTGTGGCCTCCACCTGACTGTATGACCTCCCTACAACGCCTGGGCATGCTCCTGATGAGGCAAAAACCTTCTTGTCAAAGCTGGCATTGATGTGTCATCCTAAATAAACTGCCCTACCTGAGCAACTTCCATGGGTTGTAGACACCGGCTTATGCTACCTGGTGAGAGAACTGACAAAATGCAAAGGTGACCAAAACATCAGCCAGAAAGAATGAGAACAGAGAAAAGGTGTGTGGTCACCACCTGTAAAAGCACTCCTTTATAGGGGTTGTCTTCAATCAGTGTCCCTTACTAAATGGACAGGTTGATTTCACAGAAGTGTGGCTGACTTGGAGTTCCATTGTGTTGTATTGTTTAACCTGCTGTTACAAAATACCATAACAACAGCTCTTTAAAAGTTTAATCTATTATTGTATCTTTTACAAAAGAAGAATAATGTGGACCTGATCCAGCCAATTCCAAAGGATACTTAAAACCTTTTACTAAATTGTTTTACATGCACCTTGATGAATACTGTGTTTATCATAAAGAAGTGCAAACGAGAAAAATTCCAGACCCGCATAAAAACTGCTGCACTTTGATGAAAACCACAAACCACCTTCACATGCTAGAGGCAAGTTGCTACAGCATGCATAATCATGCAGTACAGTGAAGTCAATGGTGGGATTAAATTTCATTATGGACTTACAAATCTACATAAGTAGCCAAGAATACAAATGTATGTAAAGAAAAGGAGTGGCAGTGAAATAAGGGGGAAAAGCAAAACAGTGGTACAATGGTAAATGTTAGCGAGAGGTCAGCTGGTTCACAGAGGTCAGGGGAAACTCAATGCTGCGTATAACACAGACCTTGCATATAGTATTATAGTATTCATTTACTTTATTTAAATAACAATTATATGCTTAGGAGTTACAGAGTATGACTACTACTTCCAAACAAGTTTCTTCATTGAAATAAAATAATTAAAGCTCATTTGAACTTGCTGTGCAAGCAATCCGAAATTTGGCTACAGGGCATAAACGTGCTTTTGGTCCATAACAGTAAACATCATGTCTCGTGTTTTAATATTCTGTGTACGTTTGTAGATTTTAATGTAAAAATATGATTCAAAATCACTTGAAAGTAAATGTATAATTCAGCTAATATTTCAATTTATTATTTTTTTCTGATTATTTAAAATGCATACCATGCATACTTGATACTTGGGTAAAGGGGTGTAGAAATAAAGATTATTACATTGTGAATCATCCATCGTTTCTGTATTTGTCTTATCTTCCTCTTATCTTATTTTCCAGTGGAGCGCCGATCCATAAGTTATTATACAATATTTCATGGACTTCCAACATACCCATTATTGAACAATTTGTACTGACAAGAAAGTTTATTAAATGTGCCTACACTACTAAACAAAATGACGTTTAATTATGTCTGTTATTTAGATCCTTAGGAAGCTTCTTCGCCCACTCTGCATTGTCTACATGTGCCTTTTGATTAATGGCAGTGTCTACTGTAATAAAATCTTTAAAAATTCTCTTTTTTATCTCCTACTTATATTTCTATTGTATACATATTTAGTAACTGTTTAATTCTGTGAATAAACAATTCTGTTTAAAATACATTTCATCATGTCTAAAACCTACAATTGTTAAATAAATGTATGCCAAAATAAGCAGTACTCAGTTATTAAACCTGGTCGTATTAAATGGTTTTGACTTGAGGGGGTTAAGTAAATAAGGAGCATCATTATTTTAATGAAGTGTATAATAATAATAATAATAATAATAATAATAATGTGTGTATTATAAAAAACGACTTATGGACTTTTTGTAAATGTTATGTGACAAGCTGTTTTAGATTTTGAATTCCTGTATATCGTTGTTAAAGAATAATAGCATGTTTGTAAGGCTTTAGTTGTGTAAGGCCATTCTGACTATATA
>JAOUQT010007955.1:0-12319 GCA_025769995.1 Xyliphius kryptos | reverse complement strand
AACAGTATCTGTTTGCGTGAATTATTGCGAGGTCAGAGGTCACGCTGAATGACCTCTCGGCTCTTTGGAGGCTCTTCTTTGCGTTCCACGCCGCTGTTTGCTTTTCAAAGCCGCCACGGCGAGGGCCACCCCGGCGTCTACCGCCGAGGCCGTCCTGGTGGGAGGTCAGCATCCCGGTGTGTGAGGCCATGTGTTTGTGATGTGTGCGTTTTACACAGATGTGTAGCGTCTGCTTTCTAATGAGCTTACGAGCGTGAGCGGCGCTGCGCTACCGCTAAGGTTCCTTCTGTGTGCCTTAACGTCCTCCGCGGTTACTTCCGGTGGTCTCACTGCCATAATTTGGCGGTCCTCGTTTAAAAATCTTGTGGTAGCTCGGGGGTTCTAGTGTTGATCTGTCAGTCTGAAGGTGGTGGGTTCCAACCCCAAGTTTACCCAAAAAGTAACCCTTGAGTAAGGGGTGCCGGGGGGCCCGACCCATAATGCTTGTAAGTACTTTGGATAAATACAACTGTACAGTGATTTAATATAAAACAGTGTTATGAAATTGATTCAGTTCACTGAATCGATTCCTAAGAATGACTCAGTTGGGCCGGTAAGCTGATATTAAGGCTTCGGACAACCGGTGGGGAAGGGGGGGGGGTTAACAAACAACCTGCCACATTATCAAGGGGGCTATTTCTCGTTCTCTGAGGTCTTTAGTGATCCGTCTGCAGCAGAAAGCTTCGCTGATCCCCGCTGAGGGCTGCGGTTACACCAGCAGATCTGCTTACCTTTCGCTGTTTCTTTCTAAAAACCCTGAGACTTATTGTTTTTGTTTTTTGTTTTTTTTACTTTTAACTAAATGATTACTTGGATGCCGTTCAGTCTGGGCAAACGGGCTGAGCCACTGTGAACATTTTGGTGGTATTTCGTTTAAAGTTGATGCCCAGCCGTGGACCCGATGTTTTACACCTGACCGACTCGGTACGGTCCATCTGTCGCCTCACTACGGGTCTTTAGGGAGTCTCATGAGGTTGGCATTCGTAATAAGTGATGTCATAGTGTTGGTTCTAGGCTCGAGGGGAACCGAGGGGCCACACTGGGACCAGTGGACATCTTAAGAGGGGCTAATTGGTTTCCATTCTATTGTACGATGTGGACCAGGAGAACCCACATCCATGATAATGTCATGTAGCGGTTTGTTGGCATAAAGCAACTAAAGTGTCCTCCCCGTGTTAGTGTGGGCTTTTTCCCGGTTCTCCAGGTTCTCCGGGTTCTCCCACAGAACCCTAAATTAATAGTATGAGCACCTGTGACCAGTGATGGATTGGCACTCTGTCCCAGGTAATCTGCCCAGCGCCTGAAACATTCTTTCCTCGATGGGCATGAGGACCCCCCCCCCCCAGCACCCGGATAGAATAACGCCCATCTATCTGTTCCTCGTTACTGAGCTCTCTGGCTGAGTTTCTTACAGTGCCATCTCACGACTTCCTTTCTCGCGACCCTTTAACTCTCAAGTTTAAGGATGAAGGAACTGGAAGGGACACGGGACGAACATTCTCCGTGGTCTGTGATGCGGAACGTCTTTGAAGCTCGATGGAAAGTAGTAACGTTAAATCTTCACTGCAGCCAATTTTGCACACGAATACTCCCCCACCCCCACCCCCACCCCCACATAGATCATCTGGCAGCGGCTCATCCCGGCGGACCTCACATCTGCTGCACCATCTACCAAAAGTGTTGCATAAATCTGAGCGTTCATCAAAGCTGTCGCTTACACGGCTCTGTTCTCCTGGTGGTGATAATCTCCTGACTGATATCCTGAGCTGGAATGCTGTAAGTAGTTCGGATTCTATTCCCAATGTTACTGCTTTTATTGTGGCTTAACATGTTCTCCAATCCTCTAGACAAATTACTTTCAAACCTTCTTTAATAAGACTCTTACACGTTAAGCTTAACTAACCAGCAATTAATTTATTAAGAAGATTTGAAGGTTTTTGGCATCATAGTTGGGTAGCAGACAGACTTTTGCAGGACAAGAAGGATCTCCAGATTAAACTCAGGGCTCAAATCACTGAGGCGGAGGCCCCAACAACCCTCAGAAGTGGTAAAAACTGCAGTGTACTTGGTCAAGTAGCCCCCCTAGATTCAACTCTGTTCAAATCCCTGAGGCTGAGGCCCCAACAACCCTCAGAAGTGGCATAAACTGCAGGGTATCTTGCTAAAGGGGGCTCCTCGCGTTCAGATCTGTTCAAATCCCTGAGGCTGAGACTCTAACAACCCTCAAAAGTGGCAGAAACTGCAGGGTATTTTGCTAAGGGGGCTCCTCACGTTCAGATCTGTTCAAATCCCTGAGGCTGAGGCCCAAACAACTCTCAAAAGTGGCAAAAACTGCAGGGTACTTGGTCAAGTAGGCCCCCTAGATTCAACTCTGTTCAAATCCCTGAGGCTTAGGCCCAAAAGTGGCAAAAACTGCATGGTACTTAGTCAAGGGGGCTCCTCACATTCAGATCTGTTTAAATCCCTGAGGCTGAGGCCCCAACAACCCTCAAAAGTGACAAAAACTGCAGGGTATTTAGTCAAGTGGGCTCCTCACATTCAACTTTGTTTATATCCACGAGTCTGTGGCCCTAACAAAGGTCGACAGAAACTGCTGGGGACTCAGTCAAGGGGGCTCCTCGCATTTAACTTGGTACAAATCTCTGTGGACTCAGTCAAGCACTCTGTTCAAATCCCTAAGGCTGAGGCCCCAACAACCCTCACAAATGGCAAAAACGGCGGGGTACTTACAAGTGGTGGCCCCAGATTCAACTTCCTCAGTCCGATGCCCTCGCAACCCTCATTAGTGGCAGAAACTGCAGGGTACTTGGTCAAAGGGGCACAGATTCAACTCTGTTCAATTCCCCAAGTCTGAGGCCCTAACAACTGGTAAAAGTGGCAGAAACTACAGTGTACTAAATCAAGGGGCTCCCTAGATTCAACTCATGGTTCAAACCCCAGAGTCCAAGGCCTCATTAGCAGCAGAAACTGCAGGATTCTTGGTCAAGGGGGCTCCTCACAGCCGACCTTCACATCGCAGACTCCAATGCCCTCACAGCCCTCAAAAGCAGCAGGATACTAAATCAAGGTAGTTCCACTGATTCAACTCAAGGTTCAAACCCGAGTTGTAGGCCGTACAACCCTCAAAACTTTCAGAAACTGCGGGGAACCCAGTCAGGTGTTCCTGCTTTCCTTTTAAGATTAGTAATGTTTCAGAAATTCCTTTTTTTTTTTTCTTTTTCTGGCGTAAACAGATTTTAACCGCCGAGGTGCAGAAGAATGTATAATGTGTGTGTGTGTGTATAGATGCTGCTCGTATGATTCAGGTACAGACACGCAGTCCTAACGGGGTCTGGTAGTAAATTTACTTTAGTTCTTGATAATGGCTTGATGACTAATGATGTGAAGTTAATGATCAGCTTGTGATTGTGCCAGATCGTGAATTTTCTCCGATGTCAAAAAAGGCTGAAGGACCTCGATGAATAGTTTTAAACTTCTCTTAATTCCATTTTACTGATCCTTTCATTCCTGCACTGCGGGTTTTCTTTCCTCCCAGGCTTTAAAGTCTCCCCCAAGAATGGAGCTCTAATGGGGGCTTGGTGGGGAAATGTAAATATAAGTGTAGGATAAGTTTTAATTTACGATGTTGCACTCTGTTAACACGGCTTCCACCTTGATTTAGGTTTTTTGGGTGCCCTGTTGTATGGAACTGCTGGTGCACCACCTGCCAGCCAATCGAAGGGCAGGAAATTCCATGAGTGCAATATCGACTAAATAAAAGAAATGCCTAAAGGACCAACTTCTGTTTCACAAGTACCAATAAAGCCAAGAGTGCAGTGAAAGTGTCAGGAAATGAAGCATAGCTCGGCCGTTAAAAGCTTATGGTTTGGCGAGCGGGGCCGTGTTATTTTGGTTTTTCTTGCTCTGACTGAGCGCTGATATTCGATGCTACTTATTGTGTCGCAACACTTCATGCCTCGTTTCTGAGTGGGATGGGAAAAGCCGTGAAGAAAGAAATAAAAAAATAATTAAAAAAAAAAGGCCGTGTCCGGTTTGACTGGACCTTCTGCCAGAGCCTCATTAACTTTATCTGCCCCGAAGAATCAGTGACCATGAAATGACTGTCTGTCTTACATTCCGTTACATAAAAGAATTATTTATCAGAAAGCAAACATGGTGCATCCATCACAATGCGCTTGAGTGTTTACAGATGTGATGCACGTGACTTCAGAACGTACTGAGACGTTACACAAACCTTTTAACTGGGACTTTTATTTTTTTACCCGTTGGAACCTTTGGGCCTTTGGCTAAGCGACTTAAAACGAAGGCTTAAGTACCCTCAGAACTTACAGTGGATTTCCATGGTGAAGCTGCAGGAGGTGAATTTATTTATTCAACCGTGTTGGTTCCACCAGGGTTGTAATGGTTCTGCAGAAGGGGATGTCCATGCAGGTAGTTTGTCAGATGTTTTGTAGGATGAAGGTTGGGGGGGGGGGCTGTTTAGGGAACTAGGTAGAACCAACTTGGGCCCCATGTGTCCTGTTCTGTCGTTCATGAAGGTCCATCTTTAATCATTCTCTGGATGTTCTCCTCACCCCATAAGGTCACTGTTCGGACTCCAGAACTGAATACTGGCCTTAATTTGAGGTTGAGCTGATTGTTCTGATGGGACCGGCACATGTACCCTCAGAACTTACAGTTGATTTCCATGGTGAAGTTAAAGGAGGTGAATTTATTTATTCAACCGTGTTGATTCCACCAAGGGTTGTGATGGTTCTGCAGACAGGGCAGTTTGGGGGTCTGTTTAGGTTACCCATCAGAACCAACGTATTTCCCTGAATCTGGTCCATGTGTCTTGGTAGGTCATCGGTGGAGGTCCATCCTCCTCATTCTCAGGAAGTCCCTACTCCAAGCTCAATGTTTGGTCCAGTACAGATTATAGGCCTCAATTTAAGGTCAAGTGGGTTGTTCTAGCTTGACATCTGATGAAGACTTAAGGGACTTAAAACGAAGTAGGGAGTGCGGGGAGAGAGAGCCGCGTGGGGCGGTCCGTCCTGTGTGAACCAGCGGATCTGACCAAACTGATTTACGTGTAAAGTGAAAAACTAGTGCAGTAAAGACACTATTTTCTGGTCGTCACTCACGGCCCCCGGTGTCATCGTTGAACCCTACCGCAGTGGACACCAGGGGCCGGTGAGTGACGTCCAGGAAATAGTTTCTTTACTGCACTTGTTTGGCGTGTTGGTTACGTCCCCATTTGGTACTCTGCGTCTCAGCAGGATTGTTAGTTTAAGGTGGTGTGATGTGGCGCTGTATGGTGGTGAATGTGGGAATTACTGGATGGGTTAAGGTTCGATACCTTAGATTTGACATGTTCTCGCCGCGTCTTCCAGGACGAGAGCAGGCGAGTACACAACCTTCAATGTATGGGATCGGCAGCGCTCATCGGGCAAAAGGCAGGGAATCACCTTGTATGAGTCACCTAGACGGAGTGATTCATCATCATCAGCGATTAGATTAGATTAGATGGAGCATTGTTGATTCCTTTGGTAGGTTCTCCCTCTAGGAAATTAAGTTAATCTACTAGATGACTTTTGGACAGTGCGAGGAGATCGATGGACAAGGTGCAGAGATTGGAGGTTTTTTAGTGGTTGTGATTAAACCTGTGAGTAAATTATGAAGCACAATGTTTAGGCTGTAGCAGTAGCACAAGGAGAACATGCCAACTCCACAAAGAAAGCACTACGGTTTTGGGATCCATCCATCATCTTCTGCTTGATCCTATACTAGGGTCAGTGGAGGGTTCCTCATGCCCATACAGAGGAGAATGTTTTGGTCACAACCACCACACAGGCCCGTGTATCCATGCCTGGAGATCAAACCTGGGACCTTCTACCCATGAACCTTGAGTTTTTTGTTCTGCATCAAATCTGCCAATCGCAAATCCTCTGAATCCGGTGATCAGCAGATCAAACGCCGTGGCTGTGAGGGATCTGTTCAGAGGAAGTCTGAGGGATTCTGCTCACACCAGGAACAAAGCGGAGCTCAAAGCGGATGGAGTTGTGGTTGGTGTGGCGGTGCATGTTCGCTGGAATGGTTCGCTCTCCGGCTCGGTTTTCCTCTCAGGTCCTGGCGTGCAGCGAGATTTGGAATAAAGAAGGAATTCCCGAAGCGACCGCAGTGTTAATACGTGATCGCATGATCGTGATCCAAGCAGATGTTTGAAGTGATCCCATAATGCACCCCGACTTTGTTTTGGATGGAAGTGGAATTTAAATATTTTCATTATTTCGTTCCAAACCACTTAAAGATTTCACACTTTGGGATCTTATTGCTTTTTAAATCAGCTACCGATCAGCTGCTGCTGAACTCATCAGGATGGGAGTGGTCTTCAGTCCCTTTTCTTTACGCCAGCGTGGCTTTTACGAGACTCCAACTTCGCTCTCGGTGGTCTGTGTCGCCGTACCGACCCGCACCACTCGGGACGCCCCGGCTGATGGTCTGCGTGCCTTTGATTCTGACAGGCTGTCATTTTAAAAAAAGCATTTAATTTGCAAAGTATTGATGATGCACAGACTTGCAGTGTGTGAGCCCTAAAGGTTTAGGGTGTGAATGGAATTTGGGATGGTGCCCCACCGGCTGAGAGATCCAGCACTGCCTTAAACTACTCCTCTGCGTTTTTCAAACATTTTCACCTAAAACCCAGATAAGGAACCGTAGTCAGTATGTTTAAAGATCAGTAACCGCACAATAGCGGTTATTCTGTAATCTATACTCATAAAACCCAAAGCCCTCACTCACTCACTGACTCATCACTAACTCTCCCACTTCCCAACTACCTACAATATTTTAACTTGGTACCAACATTTCCCACCATGCACTTGGAACAATTAAGCAGTTGTCACTTTCAAACTCTCACCGGGGGCCCACTAGAGGACCCAATCTGAAACAAGGGCCCTGATTAAATTGGACATTTCCACACACATCACATACTTGAAATTTGGCAGAGATGTACAGGACGACCTCTACACTCAGAGATATCAAAAATTCCCCCCAAAGTTCCCACGGGGCCCACCAGGGGACCCAATCCAAAATGTGCTTTGCAATGACAATTAACAAATCTCAGGGTCAGTCTTTCAAGTGAGTCACCGTAGCAACATAATAATAATACTTGTATAAATGTAAAAACATGACCTCACACCGCTGACCTGATTTTCAGGATGTGACCATCGGCTGGGTCACTAATGTGTCCTTTTCCTTTAACACGTACATTATTGGTTACGTTTACTTATTTCTTTTTTCAGAATGCGGTGTTTACAGTTACGGTTTACAGAACCATCAGAACCCACGACGAGCTGACCGCCAGAAAACGGACTCACAGAGAATCACAAGTCGAGGTGAGTGAAGTAATATACATTAACCTCTTACTGATGCTTAGTATAATAACTTTAGCATCACTGCGATTTTCATTACTACCTCATCTATTACTGCAACCAACATTACTACTAACATAACAACTATTACCACAACTAGTATTACTACCCAAATGACTACTTTAACAAACATACTACTTAATCTATTTCTCCAACCAACATTACTAATACTACAAACATTACTACTTAAACTATAACTACTACTAAAACTATTGCTACTTGCTGGTGCTAATGTCATTAGCTATTGCTAACGTTGCTTGTAGTAAGTTTATGTAGTAGTAATTTTGGTTTTAGCAAACTAGCATTTTAGTAGGGTTCGGCTGTATCCGTAGCTGTACTAGGAATGGGCGGGGCCTAATCAGAAAGTGGGCGTGGTATAACCCGAAAGTTAGTGTTCAACGTAAAGTGGGCGGGGCTTAAAGCAGTATTTATTTTCAGTCTGAAATTGATATGGATCGATCACAAGTTTTCGTTTGTATTGTTTATTTACAGAACAGCCTTAAATTTAAGATTCAATTCAATATTATTGGTCACAAAAGTTAGCAGCGTGTTCCAACTTAACTTTCCCACCAGTCAAACTTAGCGAAAGCAGAAAAATGAAAAAGAAAAGAAAAAAAAACCCAAACGCGACACGAGTCGATTTACGCGCTGTCTTGTCAAATGTATCTCGTATGTTACGCAAAAGTTACGCACCAAGTAACTTTTACACAAACCAAAACAGAGGCGAGCTGAAAAAACCTGAGGAGTACAGATTACAGAGAGTAACGTGAGATCGGTCACTGTCTGTGTGTGGACGAGTCGAGAGTGAGGCAGGCAGCTCCGGCTATAGAGGGGCGGGCGCTCCGTGTGACTGGCCAATCACAGATCGAGAAAACAGTCAGTTACCCAATAAGGATTTTCCATCAGCATGAGCACGGACTACTTAAACTATTCCACCAACCAATGTTACTAACTCCCTCCCTCCAAAAAACAAAAAACTTTAGACAGCCCGGTGGATGAAACCATGACTGATTTTGATTGCACACCCCCCCCCCCCCCAAAAAACCCAAATGTGTGGAACAAGGTTAATAATAGCAGAGGTCCATCGTGTGGCCGCAGTTCTCATTTAAAATAAATAATTGAGGTGACCTTTATTTACATCATGTTAGAGTTCTTTAAACGTTGTGGGGAAATGGAGCCCATGTGTGTTCCTGAAGTAAATACAGATTAGATGTAATTGAATCGTCTGTGGTCGGACAGAAGGATGCAGAAATGTGAAGAGAGCGCAAACGGCGGGCGGGCTAATTAAAGACATATTACAGAGTTTAAAGTCGTAGACATTTATTTTTACGGCTTAATTTAAACGTTCCTTACGGATGACGGGGTCAGATGTTGGGTTTTTGGGGGGGTGGGATCCCAGAATGAATGTAACTGGATGGGGCTTTGAACCAAGGGCAGTGGGTGGTTGTTGACACATCCATTTTTGCTCTTGTCAATCACTTTCGGGTGTTTAAAAATTATGATAGTGGGCGGGGCAAGTGTAAGGCACCGGGGTGGCGTTGTTGGGCCGGACAGATGACGGACAAGGTGCAGAGATCTGAGGTTTTTTGGTGGTTGTGATTGAACCTGTGAGTAAATGATGCAGAACAATGTTTAGGCTTTAGCAGTTGCATGAGGAGAACATGCCAACTCCACAAAGAAAGCACTACGGTCTTGCGATTGTGTTGCACAATGGTAACTTCCATCCATTATCCTCTGCTTAATCCTATACTGGGGTCAGTGGGGGTTCTCATGCCCATACAGTGGAGAATGTTTTGGGTGCTGGGCAGAGGCACCAGTCCATCACAGGGCACACACACACACACACACTGTATAAGAATAATTTAAAGCACCCAATTCACCTTGAATCCCTGTTTTTGGACTGTGGGAGGAACCCGGAGGAAACCCCACGCGGACACGGGGAGAACGTGCTAACCACCATGGCACTGCGCCGCCGCTATGACAACTTGTTTATAATAAAACCAGAGGCTGAACGGAGAACATGGTTTGTTGTTTACGCTTCATCACTGAGACCGTAAAGCAACCAGGGGGGGGGGGGGTCCTTCCTCAATAAAACGGGGCCGTAATTGGAATCAGACATGGAGTTGACTTTTGCGTTGTGAACCGAGACATTTCATTTCATTTGTGATGAAATATGTGTTCATTTCTGTTTCTGAACCGGTTTGCAGATATGTGCAGTTGATTGCCATCTCGCAACCACATAAATTAAGCGGCCTGTGAGTTTCTGGCAGAGCCGAAGGACTCGTTTCAGCGATTGTTACGAGTTTCAACGGTGCATGGCCTCGTCGAGTCGCCTCGCAGCCACGAGATGTTTTTGTTTACCGAATCCCTCGGGCGGCGAGATGCAGAGTGGGAGAATAAAACAACACCGAGGAGAGAGGACGGGGGAGTGAGAGACCAAGGGCCACGTACAGTCCCATCAGAAGTTTGGACACTCCCCCTTCTTGCTCCATCGCCTCCATTGAGGTGGGGTCTTGGTGTCGCCCGCTTTGTCCGTGGCAATGCGGCTATGACGATTACCAGATGGAACCTGGACTTCTGTTGGACTGATGGCATTGCTGGACCGGAGGATGGACTCACTGGTCCTTATACAATCCCTACATGGTTGTCCTACTCTGTGATGCTGCTCCAGAAGGAGAGCCTTGGTCCTCTCAAGGGTTCTTCAAGGGTTCTTCCATTGTGTCAATGCACTTGAATTTCCTCCACTTACCATGTAGATGTACTGTACTGTAGTCCATTTTGGTTTTTGTTAGTCCCTTGTTGGTTCTCAGTTCTCTGTTGGTCAGGAGTGTTCCAGAACATGTGACGGGATAGGATCAATGCTACTGGAACAGAGTACACAGTGTGTACACCTTTCTGCACCACAACCACGTCCCGTGTTCTGGGTTTTTCCGTAACGACGGCTTGGTTTCCCAAAATAAACGCTGCTCTCAGTCCCGGTTTATCTGCGTCGCCTGGGACCGAGGCCCGTGTTTGGATAAACTTTAAGAGGCCTGTGTTCTGAGGATCCAGTAGGATTTTCTTGGTTTGATGAAATGTTCACCTCTGATCCCACGGGCCGTTAATCGTTCTGCTTAACACTCGCACGCACACGAGTCACGAACACGGTCAGCCTTTTGGTCTTTCACTGTTTTTTGAGGCCGAAAGGCAAATATGCTGTCGACAAAAAAGCAGAAGTTCTGTTTGACTTTGCAGTGGAACCGAACAGCAGCTCAGTCACATCACTGGTGGACACAGAGTTGACCTCATGAGGTTTCAGCTATTATTTCTGTTTGATGGACGCGATGTGAGCGCCAACTTCTAAGTGACATGGCCCTCGAGGTTGTGCTTTATTGTGAATATATCACAGGAAAGACGTGTTGTTAGTTTCAACGTAAAAAAAAAAAAAAAAGTACAGTTACGTTTTTATGTAGTCATTTAGCGGACACTTTTGAACAAAGCGACTTGAGTCATTTTGTAGAGCAAGTGTTTGTGGACGAGATGTGTTTTGAGATGTTTCTTAAAAATGCTAAGACACTGTGGTGTGCCGAGTCGGTTGGAGAGACCGTTGCGGTCAAGGGCCGAGTCGGTTGGAGAGACCGTGGGGGTTACTGGTTGAGTCGGTTGGAGAGACCGTTGAGGTCACTGGCCGAGTCGGTTGGAGAGACCGTTGCGGTCACGGGCCGAGTCGGTTGGAGAGACCGTCGCGGTCACGGGCCGAGTCGGTTGGAGAGACCGTTGAGGTCACTGGCCGAGTCGGTTGGAGAGATCGTGGGGTTCACGGGCCGAGTCGGTTGGAGAGACCGTCGCGGTCACGGGCCGAGTCGGTTGGAGAGACCGTCACGGGCCGAGTCGGTTGGAGAGACCGTCACGGGCCGAGTCGGTTGGAGAGACCGTCGCGGTCACGGGCCGAGTCGGTCGGAGAGACAGTTGGGGTCATGGGCCATCAGTTTAAAAGGTCAGGTCATGATGAACTGAGGGTTTACCTGGGGTTATGAGAAGCTCTGTTTTTGCCAAATTTAATTTGAAATGATGGTCCTTCATCCTAACAGACCCGTCGCTGAGGCGGATATCCGATTTAAGAGAGAGGAGTCTTCAGGGACACACCTTTCCCATGATTTTATTCACAATAATACATAACCACAATTCTTATTGTTTTTATAAAACAATTACAAACATACAATAATAGAACAACAAATTTGATTCATAAATGCGTTCACTAAAAACAAAATTGTTAATAATCTGGTGGTCCATTTTTATAATCAAACTTTGATTTCTGACAAACAGGATGGCAGTTTAGCGTCTAGTGGCCAAATTACAAAATACAATTTATAAACAGGAGCCAATTAGCTTTAGGGAGGTGGAACACCTGCCGCTGGTTTCTTGCTCCTCTTTACTCTGGAGCTGGTTCCTCTGGATCGTGTTGGAGAACGAGTTGAGAGCCAGTCACATTGTTTTCATTTCACAGAAATGGCTGTTTGGTTGCAAATCTTCCATGAAGACTGTTTTTAACAAACTTCTGTTCCCTAATTGGACGGAGCCGGAGCTTCTGTGGTTTCAGTCTGGACCGAAACGGGTTCTGGAGCTCGTCCGATTTCAGAGTGAGAGGAACATGATGTATCTCCTGCACTTAGCGATTGTGGCAGATGACCGGGTCTGCTGTCCCGTCCACGCAGCGGGACGCTCCTGTCTGCTCTGAAACGACTGCTCGGGAAAAATGCTGATGAATGTCGAGCAGTTTGTTTAACAGCCTTCAGTTTATCAACATCATGCAACACCAAACGCTTCACTCCCTTTGTGTGTGTGTGTGTGTGTGTGTGTGTGTGGTGTGGGGGTGTGTGTGTGTGTGT
>JAOUQT010007944.1:0-12319 GCA_025769995.1 Xyliphius kryptos | reverse complement strand
CTGCCCATCCAGGGGAGAAGGATTCAGGCACTGGACAGATAAACCTAGGACAGGTGCTTGGCACACACTCACACACACCCTACTGTATACGAGGGCAATTTTGAGCAGCCAATTTACCCTGAATCCATATTTTTTGACTGTGAAAGGAAACCGGAGAACCCGGGAAAAACCCATACAGGAAGAACATGGAAGCTTCACCCAGATTGGATTTCGAACCTGTAAAACAGCACTGAGAGTTGGCTGTCCTAACCACTAAGCCTTTTTTCTATTTGGAGAATAGAATTTATACATTCTATTTAAATACACAAAATCCAATTTTGTTGTTCAGTTAAAACAGCTGAAGTCTTTTATTTGTTTAATTTAGTCAGTGTCACTTTTAGTAACATTAAAGAGAGAAAGCAAATCAGAAATTGTAGTGTCATTGCATTTGATTTTTCGAAATTAATTTTGATATTTAAGTTAATATTATTTTTATGTCACACTGTCTGCCACTGGAAAAATACTATTCAAACATAAAGACCTTTAGGAACAATGCGAGTGATTAAAAAAAAGCAAACCTAAATCCATAAAACCACAAACGACTTCCAGAGTGATGAACAGATACACTACTATTTACAAAAGAATTGTACTGTGACATGCAAACCTCACCACAAAAGTCAACACACAACACAAAGACCAGATTATAGCCTGGTGAAAAGTATACAGTAGTGTATTGTGAAGGTAATTTCCTGTCAAAGGTAATAACATACAACAGCAACAAAAATAATATATGGCTGTAGAGTATCGAAAGACTTTTATGATTTTTATGGTTTTAAATGCTTTTTTGACTAAAATGCATGTAGAGGTCTTTAAGAAAAAGCAAAAAAGGTAACACACTAAGCTCAAAGGATCTATCCATCCATCCATCCATTTATATATTTTAAATAGCCGTTACCTACGCCCAGGTGGCGAGCATTTTAACGGCACGTTTCAATAGTCACTCACTGATTCGTTATTTGGCAACATAACTTTCTTCTATTCTGTATTGATTAAAGTTTTCGGGAAGCGGTGCTGCGGGATCTGACACATTTAGTCGGATGTCCTCTTTGCTGTAGACACGCAACTTGTAGCAATCAGTGAAGAATTTTCAAAGACTTGAGATTTTGAACAAACAAATATCATTCATTCATTCAATATTCTGCTTAATCCTCTATGAGGCTGGTGAGGGGGTTTTCCATGCCCATTCAGTGGAAAACATCTTGGGCGCTGGGCAGATACACCGAGGACAGGGGGCCAATCCATCGCTGGGTACACACACACACACACACACACACACACACACACACACACACACACACACACACAGACTATAGGGGCAATTTTTAGCAGCCAGTTTACCTTGAATCAAGGTTTTTGGCCTGTGGGAGGGAACTGGAGAACCCGGAGGAACCCACTGTGAGAAAATGGAAACCAGATTGGACGGGGGAGGGTTCCACATGGCCATCCAGACAAGAACGTGTTAGGTGCTGGGCAAAACCACTTATATATAACGGTTTTATAAATCCTAAACAGTTTTTGCTTTAATGACTGTGGTGCTTTTATTGGCTGTTTGATACTGTCATGGCAGTAAGTACTGTAAGGGTTATCTAGCCATGCAAATGTCACACTGAACTAAATAAGCATTAGCATGTGTAGAACACGTGTAGGATTTATACGAAATTGAGTGTGTTTAACCTCAGCTGCTTTTCATTCTCACGGACTTACAGAGTTTGCTTTCATCTTTGTTTCTTTGGTTCATGAGGGCTTTACAGCCTAGGAACATAATTAGAGCTAAATTAGTCACAAATGTCAGATCATTCACCACAAGACAAACTGTGACTGACTGATGGCAGCAGAATATGATGAAAGTTTTAAGGCTTGTTTGAAGATTAATGTTTGAAGTATAAAGTATCATGTAAAGGGGTTCTAATTTACACCCCGCGCAAGGCGCATTGTGATGCTCATAGCTATCTTACAGTCTATAAAAGTTTATGTTCACGCCTTCCTCCTGCGTCATTTAAACAGCAATGCTGCTGGTTTATATATGTACCCCGATAGGTGTGGTGGTCTTGGAATGATGTGTGTTCAACTACATTTCTGGCGTTATTGCTAGCTTGTCAACAGTAAACAACCAAGACGGATGTCAACAGTCAGACGTTCATATCTAGCTTGGCGGTGAAATGTCGACACAGAGGCGTGTCCCATGCCACTAAACGCTGAATAGAACTTGTACATGCATTGGTACAAAGAATTCATGTACATAGTCTTCATCAAAAGTGCTTATGACGTCGATCACTATTGACCAGTTGATCGCACATAGCACGTTGGTAGATCGCTGTGGAACACTCCATTGGTTTAAATCCTCTAACTGTGCGGTCGAGCCATCCATGCTGTAGCGATTCCCAAGTGAAGCATCTGCGCTTTAAATGTGAATGTGCAAATAAGTGTGATATTCAGCTTTTTTTGCAAACATAATCACATTCTCCGTTTACTAATCGTCACACGGCCAAGCCCCCCCGCCACAATCATGTCTCATTTTAAATGTGCTTTAAAATTTTAAACATGCCTGAGGTGATGGATGTAGACCTCTGCAGGGCAGATGGGCAAGACCTCTGCAGAGATGGAAGAAGCTTCGGAAGTCAAGTCAAATTAAGTCAAGGATCTCTGCTGTGTAGGTTTGGAATTTGCTGGCTGATGATACATATTGGACAACATTTTTTTGATCAACCTACTGATGTGAATCAGCCTTTTAACCTCACATAAAAAAAATTAAGAATTCCACATATCGGTCCACCTTCACTGATGATCATTTGGAAACCTGGTTGGGGGCTGCTGTCCAGATTTCTCCCAGTGTTTTTTTTAATGAATTGTCTTGTATTGCTAATAATATCAACGAAGATGTATGTAAAAAGGACACTGAAGCTTTAATAAAAAAAAGATGAACCCTGGTAGATCACAATGACCTGGCTACTGGAAAAAAAGTAAATCTCAGACCAGAAAAGTGTGGACACACCTGCTCTTTACTATATTGTGTAAAATGGAGAACCTCGTGGACCAGTGCATTGTGTCCAGGAAGCTGCACTGCTGAAAAAGCAATCAGCCAAAGTCAAGGGAACGGCAAGTGACATGCTGTCTGGTTTATTGCACCTTACACCTAAAACACACCCATTAAAAATGAAGAGAATTAGTACATGTGTTTTGTACATGTTTCGCTCTGTGTTCTTTTCCAGTCATCATGATAACAAAGACACATGGACACACTTGAAATCAAGCTGCATGGTGCGCGGTTGACAGCTTGTTAAAGATTAATTACAAAAGGGCACGATTTATCACTGCATATAGTAATAAACAATTGCTTTTTTTCCTGAACCCATTAAAAAGCATGGAGTTTGACTAGGTATCAATGATTACATCATAACAATAATTAAAAATACTAACAAAAACACCCTACACTCACAAAAACATCCTTAAAATATGAGTATAGAGAAGATTTTTTTAATATTTATAAAAATGCTTTTGGCTAATACACAGGACATGGACAGTTAAAAAAGTTCAAATTTATCTAAAGTTTTCAAATCTTTAATATTAAATAAGATTTAAAAGACTTTAGTTTTCGAGGCAGCAGGTAAAAGGCATTTTTTAGCTGCTCTTTGCTTAAAACATCGTGCAATACTGACTTTAACACAACACAATCAACAAGAAGTGAAAATAGTTCATGTACAGACCTGGCTATGCCTTAAGGAAACTTGCGAGAAGCGAATGATGTCAGTTGTTTAAAATTTTAATTACCACATTAGGGAAAAATTTGCTTATAACATGTTCAATTAATGCTGATTTATCTGGTGAAACACAGCCATGGTGGTGACACGATATATCACCGTTTGTCTCTTTTCCCTGCCTTTTCTTCATCAACATATAATTTGTCACCATAGTATTTATGTATCCAGTTCACACTGTGTGATACAATGTCATGCAGAGTTGTAACAGAGGCACATCGTAATAATAACACTGTACTTCTTCCATGCAGTGTGCACAGAGAGCTGGCCCAATGCCATGGAGTGTCTCCGAGAGGCGCGTTTTCTCCCTTTCGTTGTTTATTTGCCCCTTGAACTTGACTGTTGGCGTAGTGGTGGAAATAGAAAACTCCATTCCCGCTTGACATCTTTAGCACTCGTTTAGAAGAAAGTAACTGTATAAAAACTAGGCGTTTGTGAAATAATTCAACCACAAAGAAAAACAGAAATGTGAGCAAGTCTGACCTGCAGTCACTCAAAACATTTATCAGTACTGGATTGAGTTGCTGATAATCAGTGACAGGAACATCACATCCATCATAGAGAAAGTGCTACGCCTTGTCAGTATAGCTGAATTATTTCACATAGATATTTTAGACTCACACACTCAGATTTTAAATTAAATGAACTAAAGTTGGTAAATATTTTATATTATAGATACAATATGCCTTTATTAGTCCTGAAATGGAGTGGCACCGTGGCTTAGAAGCACGTTTGCCTCTTAGTGCTGACGTTTCCTGGTTTAAATCCCAATCAGGTTGGAGTTTCCATGCTCCCCGTGTCTGCGTGGGTTTCCTCCTGGTTCTCCGGTTTCCTTCCAAAGTTCAAAAACATAGAGTCAAGGTATATTGGCTGCTCTAAATTGTTCCAATTGCTCACAAATACAGTGTGTGAGTGTGTATCCAATGTTCTTTTCTGTAAGCTGCTGTTTACAATGATGATATGTAAAGTTTAAGTAACCTTAGTGAAAGTTTCCACAAACGTTGCCTCACAACAAAACAGGAAAAAAATGTTTCTGTGTTCTGGTTGAAATGAAAGCCCTAATATGGAAGCAACAGACCAGGCACATTTTTGGGCCTGCGGCAACAGATACTAAGGCACGCCAAAGCTAACACCACCCATCATGTAATTGGTCTGCTTGCCATGCTACCTGTTTAAAACACTCGCATTTAGCCCCCCGGTGCACAACACGTAGATTGTCTAAGGAAAAACAAGTCGAATATGTCTGTTGGCACGACTTACTTTTGTGTAACTTCATTTTACTAATTTATTATTGTAATATTATTTAAAAGTCTCTTGTAACAAATATTGTATTTTGGTACAGGTAGACTCACTCTAAATGTTTAAACTAAGGTTTTTTTTATATAAAGTTTGATTATGATATATTTAAGAGCCTTTGGAGAACCAAACACTACAACATTATGTGCCCATTAGCATAAAAAATAAGCTATATGGACAATAAAACTAGGACACACATCTTAATCTTTAGGATTCGGTATGGGAAAGGTCATTTTCCATTGTGCCATTGTAGCATAACATCTTAGTTGTCTGGATTGAGCGTCCTGACCCAGTTGTGCTGCCCAGCCGCTCAAATAGGAGGAATCCCTTACTGAGCCTTTGGCCTCCCAAAAACATCTGAACAAGGATTTTTTTTTCTTGCCACTGTAGCGTCTGCTTAATTCTTGGGATTTTTCAGGCTCGGAATACTGTAAAGCTGCTGTTTGACAGTGTAAAATTGTAAAAAATGTGATAAAACCTAATTAACTTGAACTCACATCTTTGGGGTGAACTACAATTTAAATTGCACATTAGGCCCTCTGGTCCAACTTTGGTGTCTGACCTCATAATAGGTCTTCTAGATCAATGGCCAAAATGTTTGAAAGAGCGAATGATGATTTTAACAATATGAGAAGACAATTTAGTACTGACTTTTAGAGATGTTCCTGTAGGTACTGCATTACTTTTGTCCACACAGTGCAAGTTATTACAGTGTTTGCCATAATTATATGATCAGGAGGAAGTGGTAGCTCAATAGTTAGGATACTGGATTATCAATGTGAGGGTTGTGGGTCCACTGAAGTTGCTAATGTGGTTCCTTCAGCAAGACCCTTAAGCCCCATTGTTCCAGGGGGACTGGGTTCTGACCCCAACCATTGAATTGGGATACTTGTAAGTCAGTTTGAATAAATGCATCTGCTAAATGACCAAATATCAATACAACTGTTGTCTTCTTTTTTTTTTCATTGCTGCCCTCTTGTATATATCTGATGTGTTCATTTTCTGAGACAGCATGTCCCTCAAACAAAACTGTTGCTTACTGCTGGTAGGTAGAACATGCAAAAGCGGCGTAAGACAGATTGTTCTTCCCACGCTTAATAAAGGACAAGTAGCATCATGCAGCATTGAATCTACAAACAAATATTAAGATAAAAGGTGAGGTGGTAGTCATCATGTACCTATTGTATTAGATCGCTGTGGTGAGGGCCGGGTTTATCCGCAGGGGAAAGCGCTCAAATTATCTGTTCATTTTCTGTCAAATTTCAATCAACTACAGGCACAATTGCTAAAAAGTAAGTAAAAGAAAGCGATAGCTTACAAAAGGGGTACAAATGAGTTCCGTCTGTACCTCTACAGATGAGTATGGGATTTGGGAATAGCCTCGCTACTTGAGTTAGGTAGTTCGGGCATCTAGTTACAATGCCTTCTGGGTATTTCTTTGTACCCAGTTGAGAAGAAGCCCTGGAGTAGACCTAAGATGTGTGAGAAGGATAAGCCGTGTTTATTGGTTTATGAGGATTTTGAAATATTCAAGCAAAAGGTGATGAATGTGGTGCAGTAAAGTAAAGTCTAAGGTGCCCTTCTGAGTCAGCTTACCATCACGCCACAGTGCTGCCCGATGCTAAGCAAAGTAAGTGATGGAAAAACGGAAAAATTAGAAAATTCTGTAGGTGTATCTTATTTCATTCATTATTTTATTTTGCAAAATTAGAAAAAAAATTTAAGTGCATTGATTACTTCACAAAAACTTATTTGTGAAACTTTACTGCATTTCAGAAACTGTAAGTGCAGTACTGTTTTTGAATTTGTCTATAAATTTGTTGTCACTCAGAGTGGATTCATTTTGGAAACTTCCAGAGTCCCTGATTTATTCGCGGCTAACAATAGTTACCTGACTGTTTGCAAGAGATATTACATTTTGGTTTCATATGAAGTTTTTTGTGTTCTCTGCTGTAGTTCTAAACCCTTAAAAGATGTGTCCTTACTGATGTAGCATCGGCAGTTTTTGCTCAGGTGCTCAGCCCTATTTTAAGTCCTCTAAGAGAAAGCAGCTTATTAACATATTGGGCTAGGAGATAACAGGAAGCACTGATTTCCCTCCTTGTGTTTTTTCAGAAATGCCGCATTGCCTTGGGCATTGCCAAATACCAACAATACACTCCTAACAAGGTCACTTTCACCAAGCATCACTTGCTTTTTGCCCCAGAGAAACAAATAATGCAAACATTGTGGTTTTTAAAAGTAAAAAAAAAAAAACTATATATAAGACTGGTTTCCCCATCTGGATCTGGGGTTCCCCATGCCCATGCAAAGAGAGAACATTTCGGGCACTGGGCAGATGCAACCAGGACAGGGTGCCAATCCATCAGTGGAAACAAACTCACTCACACAGACACACACACTATAAAGGAGCACACACACTATTGAGAGCATCTATTTCACCTTGAATCCATATTTTTAAACTGTGGGAAAAAAACTCTAGCAGACACAAGGAGAACATTAAAACTAAACCCAAATCAGAACTCAAACTTAGAACTCTGGAGACGGAAGTGCTAACCACTAAGCCACCATGCTGGCCTTGAGACTGAATATTTTTTAAAATATTTTTCTGCTATTTTTGGATGTGCTGCGTTTATGCATAACGCAAAAATAATATTACTGTAACTGCAGCAGTTAATAATGCACCTTAATTAAATGATGCTTATTTAAAATATGTTGGAATAAGTTACGTATATGAAATCTGTATAAACATCAATACATAACACACAAGCTGCATTAATCTGATACTGTACATAAAATCTACTCTGCTCGAATATATAAAAATTGTTCAGCTGGTGGATCCATGGTGACCTGGCTATTGTTGCTACATCTTTTAAGCTTGAAACGTTCTGGCCATGGAAATGAAATTGGACTTCAGAGGTAGTTTAAGAGGCCAAGAAAGAGACCATCTGGAAATTTTCATAACATGTCCATCTTTCCATGCTCTCTTAAGGGTTCTAGAAAGGCATAAAATTGAAGGAGAGGCCTCTCATGCTTTATGTTTTATTTCCACTGGAAATGTGCACTGTGCATAGGCTCATTGGGACTGGACACTAACTTCAAAGATATTTGGGTGAGCAGCATTTCTGTCTGGAACATCATTGCAATTACAATGCAGCCGGAGCTACATTGGACAGAATATGACAAATGATGTTTTAAAGTCAAATTCATGCCTTAGTTCTGCAGTCTTTCCCAGAAAATCCTGCAGATGTCTCTCGTTACAGCGACGTACACAGCCCTCTAATCGCCGAGCCAGAAGGTCAATTTATACTTCATGAGTCGTTCCTGATTCCGTGTGCTTTTAATTACGCGCTTCCCAAATCCTCCAGAACAGTCTTCTCGTTTGCACAACCTGTACCATGTGCATCATCACACTGCTGCGGTCCCTAAATGAACACATGCGCCCTACCACAGAGACAATCTAATTCACAAGATCAGATTTGGAGAAACAGTTTACATAGACCATGGGGCACCAACTGATTAGCCTCCAGCCTGGTGCAGTCTGGAAGCATGAGTCAAATACGGGCTGAGTAGGTAACATCCGCAGAACCAACAACAGGCTTTAATCTCTTTTCGTTCAAAGATAAGCCACAAAACGTAATTATAACCGCTGCAATATAACGGTCTTGCTGAGAAATTTGTCAGAGGTGTGTAATATGACAAATCTGTGACCACACTATGCACAATGCACAATGCGGCGAAGAGAAAGAACATTCCTTCAGAAAAAAAAAAAAAACTACCTCATTATCTCCTGAAGATCTACGAGCAAGTCGGATACTGACTATGTTCCTCATATTGTCATCAAAGACTATAAGTGCGGGCAAATTATATACATCAATCCCACAAGAAACATCCACTGATGCACGGGATAAGGATCTGTAAACAGTTCCATTATATTATATACAAAGATTACATTCGATTATAAAAAAACACATATAAATGGTTAAAAATTCTTCCCCCCCTCCTCTTACATTTACATTCAGCTAACACATTTTTTGAAAAAATTAAACACAATCTTTAAGAGCTTTATAGAACTTCATGACAACAGCAAAATATACTGTTATTTATCTATCATTTAAATAGTTCACAGACCGCGCTGTTTATAATAAAAGTCTACAGGTGACAGATGTTTTGAATCAATATGGGTAATTTAAATGATTATTTTCTCAGGAAAGATAACCACTGAATGCCAGGTCTTGTTACTACAGAGCCGCTCGTCTAAAAGTATGCAACAACATGTTACTAGGCACGTACCTAAAAACTGAAGATGCTATAAAATGAAAAACAAATAGTAAATCTTTCATTTCTGAAAAAAAGTGGTGTGCTTCAAAGATTACATCTAAGTCTCACAACTAAAAAAGTCTTCACAACTAAAATCCATATATAAATGATTCTACATGGGTGCTCCGGTTTCCTACAACAGTCAAAAAACATGAATTCAAGGTAAATTGGCTGCTCTAAATTGCCCCTATAATTTGTGTGTGTGTGTGTGTGAGTGTGTGTGTGCCCAGTGATAGATGGGCACTCTGTCCAGGGTGTATATGCCCCACGACCCACATAAAGGATTAAGCGGAAGATAATAAATGAATGATTGAATGAATGGTCTAAATCCTTCACAGCTAAAAAAGCCTTCACAGCTAAAATCCATATGAAAATAAAGCTGGTTATATTATGTAGACTCACAAGACACTTAATTATAACTTATCCTGTTTCTACACTGCCAAGTTTGTCAGTTTCAGTTCCTTAAATACCAAAAAAAAAACCACAAAAAAGCAGGTCTTAATTGGTTAGTGGATGATTCTCTGCACTATGACATCACTGTGTTAGTGTGTGTCACATTAGTGTGAGAGAATCAGAAACAGCGCTGCTGCTGGAATTCAGGAAACGCTTCAGTGTCAACGTAAAGTGTCCAGCTTCCAGCATCATTACTGTCGCCAACTTAGCAACTTTGTTGCTATATTTAGAAAAAAAATTATTTATGTAATTTACTTAAAAATTATAATGCAATTTTGGTGTAGACAAAGTATTAAAGTCATTAATTAGTTTTATGAAGTGATGGCTTATTTTAAAGGAAAAAAAAATGAATAAAAAAATAAAGAAGAAGCTCATTTTTTAGTGCTCAATTGTAGTTCCAACATATTTATAGCCTTTTCTCCGTTTTTCTGTTTATTCCTTTAACATAAAAATGGACTATTATGCATTATGCAAATTAGACAATGATGTAATTTAGTGACTTTTAGGACAGCCAATATCTTCTTTCCTAACTAAAAAATTGTGAGCATCGTGTCTTGTAAGCACTTTTAAAGGATTAGAGGAGGACTGACACTGTACACTGTACTGTAACAAATCAGCTATATGTCTCCGATGTCTGATATATGCACCAACCTGCTGTGTTTAAGCGTATCATAACAGCATCATCATACCGCAACATATATTAACATTGTTACCTCTGCTACCACTGCAGTGTTTCAAACCATGCACCACCCAAAGAATTATTGCTCTGTGATTGCAAATTAACAGAAAGTGTAATCTCGTTTTATTACTTTTTACGCTTAATCCTCCACTAGGGCAAGGAAGGACATTTTGGGCATCCAGGACAGGGTGCCAATACATTGCTGGGTACACACTTACTCACACAGACACACAAACTATATGGGGCAATTTAAAGCAGCCAATTCAGGGAAGAAACCGCAGAACCCGAAAAAAAAAACCCACGCAGCCACAGGGAAAACATAGAATCCACCCAGATCAGGATTCAAATCTGGATCCCCATCGCTGAGAGTGTTTCGAAGTGGAATGTCAAGAAAATGTTAAACATGTTGACTGTCCTGCTATTTTTTAATTTCCTTTCCAAATATTGTGACTTTGAAATGCTTTCCAAACAAAAAAAGGCATCACCAACCCACCCCCCTCAAAGACCTCAGTCCTTTTTTTCCCTAAACTCGCATACCTTTATTTTTCTCTCCCTTCACCATTTTTTCAGCTGCATAGCTGATGTGCCTGGTCTTGCCCTCCCACAATCATTTCAGAGATATTGCAGCTAGAAATCAAAGGATGCTGTTGCATGGAATTGCACATGAAGACAAAAGAGGAAGCAGGCGTAGGAGTAGAACGGGCACTTACCCAAAGGGGGTGGGGTGCTGCTGGGTGTGAGGCTGGAAGATGCCAGGGACGAGGCTGTTCCTGGTGCCAGGGCAGGCACAGTCACAGACCCCAAAAAGAAGGATGTGACCAAAGTAGTGGTGGCGATGCCGGATGATCTTATAAGTGTCCATGTTGGAGCAGGAGCTTCTTCCCTTGCCTCTACCTCATCTTCCTCACCTCGGAGAAGATCTTTACCGCTGAGCATCAGAACATGGTTTAGGAGGAGGAGGTACGTGCCCAGCACTAGCACCAGCAGCAGCGAGATGAACATCAGAAACAAAGCTCTGCCCTGATACAGCCTCTTAAAGCACTGCCTCCACCGATGTCCACAAGTAGCCTGGAATTGAGGGTATGTCTGGGGCCCCAGATTCCTCTGAGCCTCAGCCCCATAGCCAACTCCGACCGCCAGTCTCTGACCCTCACAGAACGTTACCAGCAACAGAAATAAAGTATACACAGACACAACGGCATCCATATGGCCCTTACAAATTTATAGGTCCCCTTTTGGTTAAAGAAATCCATTGTTTTCTGTTTCCCAAAGAAATTCAGCACTATATCCCCTTCGATAACTCTTGGCCTGTTGTTCTCTTATACTGCACCACCAACATGCCTTCACACATACTCATGCTCTCTGGTGTGGAGTGACAGTCCGCCTCTGGCGTCAGATCTCCATCCCCCAGACGCACACGTATGCACATGCGGCCACACTCATGCAATGATGGGCGTGAAATGGTGGCGTCAAGGTGCTGCGGTGAGTTGGTCGCCTTAGGGAGAGCTCAGAGTTTGACCCCACCCATCCAACACGGCAATAACCTACAGCCCCCCTTCACAGCTGCCCTGCCCATCATGACCAGCTGTAGCTCCACCAGTCCCCCCCCCACACACACATACACACACACACACACACACACACACACACGCACACCAAGAAGTGATGAATAAAACAGAGTCTAACAGGGATAATAAAAAATAAAAACCAAATAGGTAGCACAGCCAGCATTATGATTATATTGATTATTATGCGATAATTATCTTTACCGACAAAG
>JAOUQT010007937.1:0-12319 GCA_025769995.1 Xyliphius kryptos | reverse complement strand
ACTCGTAGGTGGAGTTCAGACACGCCTTCACACAGTCCCTCACCACGTGGGCAGCGCGCGGGGGGGCCTGCAGCTCCTGCACCTGAACACACACACACACACACACACACACACACACACACACACACACACACACACACACACACTTAACCCGTTCATTTGTGTGATATGAGGAGTTGTGTTTAAATCACAGTCATTAACACACGGTCCTCCTGCAGGGGGCAGCAGAGCTCTGTACACTGTCTGTTACCTTCATCCTGAAGAAGGTGATGCTGGTCAGCAGGTCCACTGTGGACTTCAGGTCTGCGAGACGGACTTTACTACTCGCAGGAAAATTATTCTGCAGTCCACACACACACACACACACACACACAGTATTAAAATACAGTAAACGGCACCATGCACCACGGTCATGTGACCTCCCGTCTCCCTGTAGGCTGATTGGTCAGGGTAAAACTGATGAACTGATTTATTGAGTCAGTGAGTCCATGATGACATCATCAAACTCCGAAGAAAATCAGTTCTCTGTCATTAAAGTGTAAAAACATTATAAACTTTAAACAATTCAGAAACTAAAACCAAAACACAATAATGAAGTGAATCAGCTTGAAAATAAAAGAGCTGAATGGAGATTGATTCAGTGAATCGATTCACTGTGGCAGCTCTGAGTTTAAACTTTACCTGTGTGTAGTGTATGGACTGTTTGGGATTTGGGATGTGTGTGTGTGTGTGTGTGTGTGTGTGTGTGAGAGTGTGTGTGTGTGTGTGTGTTGGGAATGCAACACAAATAAAAAATATGAAAAAGGCTTGGGGCAAAACAAACCACCCCAGACTGCTAGTAACACTAATTCATGTTTGTTATAATTTGCTGTATAAAAAATGTTTCAGTATGCCTTTGTTTTGTCTTTTTATATGTGTGTGCCTTCAAATAGGCAATACAGTATAAAAAGGTCTCTGTAAGTGCACTGGTGTGTAATGAACTCTCAGCGGACACAAAGAAAAAAGAGGGTGGGAACAGAATCTTGAGATGGTCAAGTAAAGCTTTCAGACTGTTATTATGCGGCGCTCGCAACAATTGGTCCTCCAGTTGTGTGGGTTCAAGTTTGTTTGTTCATCTGGCGTTATGTAATGCTCATAACTGTAAATGATATCATCCAGCCTAGAATTTATGAGTGACAACACTATAATGGCATTTAACAGCAAATAATTTGGTATTCACATCTCTGTAATATATTACACTATTGGTCAAATTCAGTGTTTTCATGACTTTTAAAGTGAAAATAAGTAAATGTATTTTATAGGGATAACTGTTCAAAATTGTAATGCAAAGTACATTTTTTTTTTACTAAATTCAACAAATTAGAATAATATTAAATATAAAATTTTGTTTGTACAAAAATAATGTATTGTTTAATATTTCCCCCAAGATGGGCGGCACGATGGCTTAGTGGTTAGCACATTCGCCTCTCAGCACTAAGGATTTCCGGTTTGACGCCCTGTTCTGAGTGTATCTGCCCAGTGTCCGAGTCTTTCTCCCCTGGATGGGCATGTGCTACCCCACCACGACCCTCATAAAGCAATAAGCAGAAGATAATGAATGAATTTCCCTCAAGATGTTCAGCAGGACAGTCATAAAATATGCTTTATATTTATATTTCTGTGTGGTAATGTAATGTTTTTAAAAATATGTGACTATATATTCATTATTAGATTTTTTTGTGGTAACATAAGATTTACAAAATATTGCACTTGGTATATTTAAGATGGGTTTTACAAAACCAAATTAACAATTAGAGCATAAACTTAAAAGACTGTATTCTTCCTTTTTATTTTTCACCCATTTAGATAAAAATGTAATCATTATTTTTAATTAGTGCTTCCAGGCACTCTATTACAATTCTAATTTTCTGCCTGTGCTTCAATTGATCTGGTCAGGCTGCAGTGTAATATTCGAGGTGATTGTGTGTGTGCGTGCATGTGCATGCACACGCTATGGTGCACAGCTTTTTCAGTGTGCAGTTGCAGTGTGTGGGTTTGTGGTTTGCTGTGTGGGTTGGGCTGTAGAACTGATGAGGTGAGGAGCATGGCTCCCCAGCATGGTCCAGTAATCACACCACTGTAGAAACTCATACATCACATGGATGCGCTGCTGGCAGTGCCACTCACACATCGCCACCTCACACTCCACACTGGACAAATGACAACCATACGCCTGCATGTCTACCCACAGATGGCTGTGCAGCTTTATGCAAAAATAGCTGAGTGCACCACTTTCCCACTCCTTTACACTGCCTTTTCTCTTTGCTTCTTCCTCCAGCTACTTCTCTCCCTGTTCCTGTACTGAATTTGGGGGAGGGGGGGAGTGTTTACTGGTAATAATGCATGAAAAAAAGAATGCATGTATTTGTTTGAATGGTTGACAAATGCAGAGAATTGTCCTTGCAATAATCATCAGCCCAATGCCTGTCTGAAAAAAACAACCTGCCCTAGCCCTTTTGTCAAATTGATAAGAATAGCAGCTTTAAAAATCATAATGTCACAAACCAGACATAATACATTCCAATAATGCCAGGTAAGAGTAAATGTACTGTACGTAATAACTCAGGATGTCTTTGACTGCTAATTAAAAGCACAGCATATCATATTATAATAATTTCAAAATGGCCAACGTGGGTGCAGTAACACTATGTAATGTGAAGCACAAAACAAATCAGTGACCTTGTTAGTAGTCTGCCAAGTGCATACTTACTTCATGCCTTTATAGCCTAATCAGCTATTTTACATAACATCTTTTTCATTATGATGTAAAAACAAATAAACTATACAGAAATGTGGCCTGTTGACACCATGTAACATGAAATAATGTGCATTATGGACTAAGCACTGTAAAATCTACCCAGAGGGAAATTTTATTACTAAAATGTGGATCTTTGGTGTCTAAGGAGACTTGATTGTGATTCTCACTTATCTTTCATGTAATCTTGTTACAGGTCTTTCTCCTAAATTTGTCATGAGACAATAAGACATAATCCTGCAGAATCACAGTTTTTTTTTTTTTTTACAATTGCCCATTCATATTACAAGTGTGCTATTCAATGGTTGGGGTCATATAACAGGCTAAACCATGATACAGCATCTACTTGAATAATGAGGGTTATGGGCTTTTCTCAAGGTCCAACATTGGTAACTGTAGTGGCCTTGGAGTGGCCTTGCACTTTAACCACTGAACGATTACACCCTTGTGTTAGATGCTCAGGACCAAAGAAGTAATTACTATTATCCACTGTTTGAATGGGAAATGTTTTGAGTTAACATTGATGCACTTCATTTGATATACAAGGAAAGTATGTTGCCAAATATAAGCACAATGTGAGACTTTATTGAGTCTCAACAGTAGACATATGTGAGGTATTTATCTTGGTATTTATTTGAGCAGCAGGAGGCTTACACCAATGAGTCCTTTGTCTGTCAATTTGATCTCATTGTTTTCTAGAAGAAACTTCTAGAAAGGTAGGGTAGTGGAACAGTCAGTAAAATCATATATTGTATGCAATAATAAACTGTAATGATTGCACTCCATATAAAGAGTAAACATCTCTATTGTGTGTGTGTGTGTGTGTGTGTGTGTGTGTGTGTGTGTGTGTGTGTGTGTGTGTGTGTGTGTGTAGGTGTGTAGGTGTGCGCATGTGTATGCATGTGTGCAAGCTAAGTTTATTGTCTGATTGGATTTTATACAAAACTGACAGGTAATTGTTGAAACTCTCAAATTACTGGGAGCGTTAGGAGCACATCTCTGTCAGTCACTTATACCCAAACACACTCAGACAATCAACAGCATTGCCTCTGGCATCGCATTAACAACCAGCTCAAGCTTGTCATCTCAAAGATACACAGTGCACAAAATCATTTAAATGATCACAAAGCATTTTTCATATGGTACACTCAAACATTTCATTCAATTTATTGATATAGTACTACTACATAGAATAAAATACAAAAGAAAGCATAACACTACCCACATCAAACCAAGAGAGCCACAGTTCAGTGATGGACTTGGCAACAATTTCAAAATGGTTAATTTGATTAATTAGTACATTTCATAAGCTGCAGGTGTCAGATTTCATTTAATAGCATTTACCACAATTGCAGTGACATCTGAGTCTACTTTCTGAAAGGAAACACAATTTGGAGGTAAACTTTATGGTAAATAGATCTAAAAAGAAAAACTGTTTGCATTCCTGCTGCAGCCACAGGTGAAGCTCATTTCAGGTAGTCAGCAGCCCATGTAATGATATAGTAATGCTGTTTTAACTGGGCAGTTTTATAATTGGCTTCGAGATACTGGGATTGACCAGGGGTGTATGTGGAAAGTAGAGCAGTTAGTAAAAATGTATTAAAAAACATAAGGCACAGCCGAATATCTAACAGCCAAGGTTCAGATGAAGACAGTCAAAGATGTGGATTAATATCCTTAATTAGGAAAGAAGTGTGAAAATTTGTATTATCAACAAATTTAAAATATAACAATAAATCGTATAATTAATGAGTTTATGTTATAAAATTCTGTAAACGCAAACTAAAGTCAGTATTGTGTTTTATCTCTTTTGTTTTTAAAAATGTGCTACTACATGCTTGTAGGTTGCTTTGCTTTGACATTTCTGTCCAGTTTATTCCAAACAAACTCAGTGGGGTTTAAGTCCTCCTACCACCTTGTTCTTGTCTTCTAAGAAAGTTCTGACATAGCCTAGTAAGGTATGGGTCGTTGTCTTGCTGTAATATTTACCCCTGAGACACCAGCCAAATAGACACGGAACAGAAAGTATTCCAGTCTTTCAAAATACCTTCTCGCCTTTTTGTAAAGTTAAGTTGCCAATTCTAAAACAGTGCCAGACACCTTATCTTTTTTGTTTTTTTAAATGTCACACACTAAGGGACCATTATTTTATCTACTTCGTGGAAGACAAACCACTGTGCAAAGTTTCACACATTTCAATTTGGATTTATCAGTCCATTAGAATGAAATACTTATATGACTTAGAAATTGTAACGCTGACCAAAAGACTAGAGAAGAAGCTATAAGTACTAACAATAAAGATGCTATGACTATCATTGGGAGTGACCAGGACAGAGTAAATTAGGAATCAAGCTATTAGCGGGATGGCACATGTTATTTTGGAGAAGAGTACTGTAAAGCATACTGATGATAAAGCAACCAGGAGAAGAAGGAGAGGAAGAAAGACCAAAGAAAAGGTTCATGGATTCAGAGGAAGAACATGCAGTAGACTGGGGTGATAGAGAGGGAAACTCAGGATAGTGCAAAATGGAAAACCTGCTGCGAATCCTAATATGGAGAGCCAGAAGAATAAGCCCACAAAGCCATTATATCTTTGTAACATTGCATGTTACTTATTAAAGTTAAACTGTGTTAATAATAACTGTAAACATGCATGACTTCATTTTTCTTGGGTTATTTTGTGTATGTATGTGTAAGTATACTGTTGCACAGGTTACCTTATTTTTTGGATTACTTATTATTTTATGGCAACACCACAGCTCTATTATTGTAAGAATATAGGCATAGATCATTGGCCAAATAGTGAAGTTGTAACTGCTATTTTGGCATGTTTTAGTGGCCTGCTTAAGTAGAATATCAAATGGAAATTCTCACTATGACTAGTACTGACAACAGTTTGGGATAGTGATGAGCTCCTAGGGTCTGAAAATTACATATGTTTCCTGTTTATTGCGGCTTGTATAACATAGCTAAAATATTCTGTTTATTTAGGGTTTCTGGATTAATTCCACCAACTGATCAAAACTGCATATAAGACCAAAACAAATTCCAAGTGTTTTTATTTTTGTATCAGTGCAAGTAAGTGATGCATTGATTAAATAGAAACAACGGAAATTAGCAAGGAAAATCCAACCACTATTGCATTCAATTTTACTAAGTAAAGAGCATGGCACTGTGTGTCAGATGTATATGAGTTTATTTAGCTATGTGTATTGTCTTAAAGCAACTTTAGAATTTACTCAACCCCCAGTGAGCAAACTGAATCATCAGTGGCATGGATTAACTCCACTGTATTTTTTCTTGAACAAAATAAAGACAGAATTAAAACATGATCTAAGCTACAAAGTCATTGCCTGTATGAAGATAAATTTTGTATAAAGATAAAAATGACGGGACAATGTATGAAAGAAGCTAAAATGTGTTTGCACTAGATAAACCCACATTAATGATAACAAATTAACTTTGAGGAGATAAGAGATACTGTCACAAAGACAGAAAAGAGTCAACACACAGACAGTATATTCAAACACTCAGATTCTTGGCATTTCATAAAGTGAGAAAAGAAGCTTCCTATTTCACACCCCACTGTTTGTTTTACATCACTTTATAATAAATCACATTCTCTGAGTATGTGCATGTATGGCTTTTTTTCTGCACGCACATGAGTAAGGACCGTATGCACACACGCACGCGCACACACACACACACACACACACACACACACACACACACACACACACACACACACACAAACTGTTGACACTAAATAAATTTAAAAACAGAAATGATCAAATTAAAGAATTCATAAATGAATATGATTAGCCAAAAAAATTATACATTACTATGTGTCAATTATATGTTTTATAATTATATTAAATAATTATAGTTATAAATTATACAATTGTAAAATTACTTTTATTTATTTTTAATTATTACTTTTAAATAAATGTATCTTTGTGTATGTGTGTAATAAATAGATTTTGAAAGTGAATTTTTCCTGTTTCCTGTTTTTACCCCAGCAGTTCACTGCAGCAAGCAAATGATGGAGCTGCTTTCAGAAATGTTTTACATTATTCTTTTATTTCACAGTGGAATGATTTGTTGTTAAAATCATTAAAAAGACCATTTTGAAATTTAGGCTTTGGAAGATATTCGGCCGGTCTTTTCTTCTATATCTTCCTTCCTTTTATTGTTTGTCCATCCACAGTGTGTCTTCCAGCTTCAGGTGTAGGAGTATAAAACATTTGTAATATTATGTAACCCAGTGGATGCCAACCTTACCTGCTACTAACCATAACGTAACCTAAGCATTTACCCTAAAATTATAACATGTTTTAAATATTTTTTTAGATATTATGCTACTGGGATGAGCTTGGGGTATGGACAAAATTGATTAGCCACGAAATGTGTGTAACTGGTTAACTGGTTTCAGTCCTCACAACATAATACATAATAGAACACAAACAGTGAGTATCCCTGGGAATGTCTAGAGTAAAGCGTGTGCAATAGTGAGTTAAGTAAACTCCTCAGAGTGGAGGAAGTGAAGGGCAGTAAGTCAGCAACATGGCAGGCCAGTTCCTTCGAGCACTATAATTAATGCATGCCTCCCAACCATGCAGCAACACACCTCGCTAGCACTGAGAAACAAGCTCCTCTGTGGCTTCTGTAACTGTGGTGCCATAACAGATTTATTTTTAGACCACAGACATATTTGTACAACTTAGAAACAAGTTATTTATGGTTATTTATTAATAGAAATATATCTACTGTACACGATTAAAAAAAATATGAGAAAGATCATCTCATTTGATGCCATTAAGGCACACTTCGGACAGGTGGGAACCAGATGAGAAGAACTTTCCTGACTTCTTTTAAGATTGATAATAGCCATTTATTTGCACAAACATAGCTGTATGAATTACGGCAACTATTTTGATGTGACCTCAAGTTTCCCTTTTGAATCAGCAGAAGAAGTGGTGCCATGGCAATCTGTAGGCAGCAGAATGACATCAATCATGTAATTATGGTGTCAGTGTAGTGTTTAGCCTTCTCTATGTTAGAGCTTGATGAGAGAGATAAAACCCCTTTTCATCTCCTCACTTAGCACTGTGTTTATACAAGGATATTCTTTCCTCAGACATCCATGCACACACCTCATTCTAAGCAAATCACTCTCTCCTATAAAACCTTGGGCAATGAATAGGAGGACAGTGAGGTTAAGGCAGAGGTTTGCCTCTACTATACTGTGAATCCTTTCAGCATTCAGTAAAAGAATACAATAAAAAGGATATTAAATGTGCACTGGGTGTAATTTTGCTTAAGCAGTTAAGAGATTATCAACAAAATTTCATTTGGTTACCTCGCTTAACCTTCCACTCATGTTTATGTTTTTAAAGTCCCATCTAAAATTACTTCTGTGCTATCCAGATGTATTTGATATTCTGCAAACAAACCCAGTTTAATTTCTATAGCAAGAACAATACAAATGCTGATGAGCGTTTAAGCCGACAAAAGAAAAAGAAAAACATATAAAAAAGATTTTCTCCATTCCCCACCTGAACTGTTCCCCTGAGGGGTTAAAAGGTAAGTGTAAGGGCTTATTAGTTTAACACAGGCATGTTGTTGTTTTGAAAGTAGTATTTGTGATTATGCATTTTACTAACACATGACAAGTCTCAAAATGAAAGTTGTAATAAAATGTTTGGCATGGCTTTTGTGCCAAATCTATTTCAATTCACCTATAAACAGGCATACTGTATATTCTATAGCTGATCGATTATGTGATTATTTTGTTTGGCAAAAAATGGAGTATATATATATACAGTATATATATATATACTGTATAAACTCAGTATATATATATATATATATATACTGTATAAACTCCAATATATATATAAATCTATAAATCATACAGTCATACATTCATTCAGTGTAAACACTGCAGATTCAGTAAACACTGAAAGCCAAATCTGGAATTAGTACTTTTTGGCAAATATAGGACCATATGGATGTGACAAGACATTTTGTTTTCCTGTTTTCCATATACTGTCCATATGAACATAGCAGGATATAAAACACCGTATCTGAATAAATGTACTTTAAGTAGGCTATAGAAACTGACATTCAACAACATACCTAAATAGAGCAAACGTAATTTAATTGATTATATACAAAAAGAAAGAGTCATGAATCAACAATATTTAGTATTTTTCCTATCTAATTTACCCACAGAACACGATTATGTACATGGTCTGAAATATGTGTATAGACAGCATTAAGTACACTCACTGGACATCTCATCTGTTCCACTTATTATTTAGATTCACATTGTAGATTTACAAGTACAGACTAAAGTTAATCTGTTTTTTTTATATATAAACTTTGTTAGTCATATTTGTTCTGTCCTTAAGAGATCACTATCATCACAGATAAAAAAAAAGATGCATACTGTATCTTCATTATTAATTAAAGTAATTAAATGACAATTATTGATAATTGCACTACATACAAAAGGCCAGGAAAAAGAGAAAACACACACACTGACATGTGAAAATGCAATATACTACAATAGCACAACTATACCAATAGCACAACTGGTAGACAACCACAAACATATATAAAAGAAAATGGATAAATAGAAACCAGAACTACTGTATATACTGTAATTGCTCATATTTAACAGATTTAATATTTATTTTTTTAAATAGATTGCATGGTAGAACTACAAAATGTGCAACAAACATACACTCGAAAGAAAGCGTTGTGGCACATACACATATACACACAAGAGACAGGAGTATCCGCTCTCTTGCCTCAGGCCTTTTCTCCTCTTAAACACCTGTCACATAGGCACTGTTACACTGACAGTTACTCAGATTGCTTCCAAAGCATGTGTGACTACTTCTTCTGATCATCTAACTCTGTCTCTCATCTACAGACTGATGCATGAATCTCACTATCACATCAGTGTATGTAGGTGTTCTCTTATGTCAGGATTTACGAGCATAATTGTACTTCTTTACACATATGTTTCATGTTGCTTTTTATTTCACAACGGTGTTTCATAAAACTTTTTAGGATCCTCTTTTACGGAAAAAAGACGACTCCATCATGTTGTAATTTTTTTCAGCAAGTATCAGAAGGAGCAACACATGGCATGTCCCAACATGTCATTATTTATTTAACAAAAAAATGAGCTAAAATGCAGAAGCAGTGTTTAAAAAATTGACAACACCCTTATTGCTTCTAAAGGAATTAAAATGGTAAGTGGCAGTGTGTGTTAGCACAAAGCCAAGAATATGTCAGAGAGAGAAAAATTATTCATACATGGAAAACATTCAAGACAGTTGACAACCTTGCCAGGACATCAAGTTAAATTCAACCCTGGGTCACTGTACAATGCTTAAAGAAATTACAAAAAATTTTAAATAAAATTGCTTAAAAACACAGTACGGTGGCTTAGTGGTTATCATGTTCGCCTCTAAGTACTGGAGATTCCCAGTTCAATCCCAATAAGGGTGGAGTATTAATGTTTTTCCTGTGTCCACGTGGATTTCCTATGTGTTTTTCCCACAGTCCAAAAACATGGATTTAAGGTAAATTTAGACTACTCTAAGTTTCCCCCTATAATCTGTGTGTATGTGAGTTAGTGTGGGCCCAGAGATGGATTTGGCGCCCTGTCCTAGGTGTACAGTGTGTGCAGAATTATTAGGCAAGTTGTATTTGAGAAGATTCTGTTTATTACTTAACAACAACTATCTTCTAAATCAACCCAAAAGACCCAAAAATATCAAATCTTAATATAACTGGCAGTAGGTCTGGGATTTGAGCTTCACATAATTCTCAACTTGAAAAGGTTCCACAAGTCCATCTTGGATGATACCAGCACATACCAGTTCCCCACCTCCACCTGGCAGGTGTCTGAGTTGGAGTGAAGCTCTCTGCCCTTTACTAATCCAGCCTCTGGCCCATCAAGAGTCACTCTCATTTAATCAGTCCATAAAAAATCAGTCTCAAAATATTTCTTGGCCCAGTCTTGACGTTTAATCTTATGTTTCTTGTTCAAAGATGGTTGTTTTTCAGCCTTCCTTACCTAGTCCATGTCCCTGAGTATCGCGCACCTTGTGCTTTTTTGATACTCTAGTAATGTTGCAGCTCTGAAATATGGCAAAACTTGTGGCAGTTTACGCCTTTTTTCCCCAACACGCTTCTTGCAATCCTGTTGGCTATTTGCCATAAAACGCTTGATTGTTTGGTGAAAGTTTGGCAATTTCAAGACTGCTGCATCCCTCTGAAAGACATCTCACAATTTTTGACTTTTCAGAGTCTGTCAAATCTCTCTTCTGACTCATTTTGGCAACGGAAAAAAAGTTGCCTAATAATTAAGCACACCTTATACAGGGTGTTGATCTCATTATACCACACTCCTTCTCATTACAAACATGCACATCGCTTGATTTACTTAACTGGTAGTTGTCATTCAAGCCTATACAGATTAGAGTAGGACAACATCTATAAAAAGAATGATGTGATCAAAATAAACATTTGCCTAATAATTCTGCACACAGTGTATTTGTCCCAGCGCACAAGACATTCTCCTGAATGGACATGGAGACCCAGATTAGGCGGAAGATAATGAATGAATGAATGAATGAATGAATGAATGAATGATTTGCTTAACACCCAGAGTCTACAGGTCTTAATAAATATAAATGAAGAAAAACACGATTCTAATTTATGAAAGTACAATTAAAAAGAACTGTTCAAATATGGCTCATTTGGATGTGATGTCAGAAGAAAACTCAATTTGACACAACCAAATATTAAAACATATTATCACAAACACCGATTATCAGAATCAGAATACTTTATTAACCCCCTGAGGGATAGTAAAATGATGTTAGATGGGTAATTAAGGGTTATTTTAAAGCTAAAAAAACATCATTGTCTAATGCAACATTGTAATGAAAAGTTGGGACAAAATTGATTCAGAATTGACATGAGACCGATAGTATCATAAAGAAAATGATTATTTTGAGTTATTGCTGACAAGGCGGTTCTATGAGCCATGAGCTAAAAGGGGAACTTGTCTTGACACATGGCTTTTCCAGTTTGGTAATATATATATATCTTTTCTCTGGGTAGTGGAACAGTCAGTAAAATCATATATTGTATGCAATAATAAACTGTAATGATTGCACTCCATAAAAGGGTAAACATCTATATTGTGTGTGTGTGTTTGTGTGTGTGTGTGAGTAAAATATAATAACACATAGTAGCTCATGTGTTGTTATCCATTTGAGGTTTTTAAGACCTTTTAAATAATATTTTCATTATGACCTAAAATGTAAAATGGTAGAATATAGGGGGGCTTTTATACAAATAGGAACAGAAACAGTTATGAATAGCATGGCAGAAAACAAAGAATGCAAGGTTAAGACAAATAGCAAGATGGAGGAACAGACCAATATGGCAGATGGTAAAGAGGATAAGAATCACAAGAGGTAGAGAGAGGTAATGGGG
>JAOUQT010007936.1:0-22920 GCA_025769995.1 Xyliphius kryptos | reverse complement strand
ATCGAAACTGTCGAGCAGCACTAACGAGTTAAAGTGGTATGTGAAGTCGTTGTACCTGTTCTTGTGATTCCTGACAGTTTTCCAGTTTCATTTCCTTCGACAGACAGCCCTACACCTTACTAAAATTAAGTACAAAACAGTCTTTCATTTCCAAAAGTTACAGAAAGTAATTTTACTGAAATCATTTTAAACATATATGGCTTACAGTAATAAACACAGTTAAATCTATTTTGAAGTAAATATATTAACTATAAGTAGAAGCGAATAAATTAAATATCTGCAGTAACAATATTGATAAACATATTCCAAAAAGTTATTTTTCTAAATAATCACTTTGTGAATGATTGCTGCCCTTCTTATTTCTAAAGCTTTTCATCAGGATTAATTTATAGCACGTACTTGTCGATTATTGTCACTTTTGGGCTTGCATTGAGAAAATAAAAATTTAAGGCATGCGTTCTGAAAAAAAGTAAGCCGCTTGTTTGTTATCGATAGTCGTTTATTGCCAATAAAATGTGGAGGGTGAGTGAGTTAATGAACAGTGAAGGAAATAACGGACTGGACGCTCTGCTTGTTGCTGCAGTTTCCCGCTACACCTTTAGCAAACATGGCCCAGAGTAAACTCCCCTTCTGTGCGCCTGGCCTTTTCTAAAGCCTACTGCTCCCACTAATACACAGACTACACACCCCCACCTTAAATAATGTAGGTTCTCTAAACATTATGCAGTAATAATCCCACTTTGTGTGAGTTTAGGCAAATAACATATGAGCACCTCAGGTTTCTCTTTTTCTTAGCTCAGGTGAGTGAACCTGTCGGCGGTGACGTCACGCACACGGTGTCAAAGTTGCGAGATAAGACTTGAGAGCTGGGTTTTGAGAGGCGTGCAGTGTAGCACAATAAACCAGGGCACAGCTTCTGCACGGTCATTATTTTCCATTTCCATTTCTTTTTTAAGTTTTCAACGTATGTAGACTCCACTAATCCTTGGTTTCGAGCGGCGTCTTTAAAACACGTTCAGTTACATCGGACCAGGGTTTAGAATGAACAACAATAATAATAACGAAAACTAATATTACTATTAATACATCTCTACAATTATTCAAATTAATACAACATAACGAACAAGAATTTAAAAAATATCTTACCAACAGCAGCAAAATATACCGACCTAAAGAAAGACATGAACAAAAATATTAGAAATATAAATATAAACGCACAAAGGTTTGTATCTTAACATAGACTTATAGACATAGGAATAATGAGATTTTTACATTTAAATGACTAAAACAAATTATTTCATCTTTTTGATTTAAAAAAATATTTTGGAATGAAGATTTAAAAACACCTGTATAGTAATATTGTTTTATACTGTTAATGCTACCAGGCCTCTCAAGGAAGAGGAGTCTCAGTCCTCACAAAACACACATTTAAAAAGTGAACAAATAACAGTTTATTTTCCATAATCACACCAGCTTGCTGTTTGGAAGTACTTATTTTAACATTTTAGCATTTACTAATCTGCAGCACAATTAAAAATATTTGACTGAAATTTCGGACATAAAGATCAAGAAATCTCAAAATTAATCCAATTATCTATTGTCAAAGATGTCTATGTCCGTTACTTTTGTGGGTACAAAAGTCATTCAGATAATCGTAACAACAAAAAGATTTTTGCTGTTCCTTGTGACACTAACTCGATTTTTAAAAAAGCTGTTTAAGCTGATTTTTGTGTGTTTTTTGTTCCACGGTACAACATTTAATTATTCAGGCACATGCAATCACATTATGTTGTATTTCTTATTAAAATCAGTTATACAGGAAACATGTCTGCACAAATGAATGCACAGTTGTTATTAACTTACTAAATTTAACAAATGGGGAGGAAGCATATTAAATGTCACCTGCACGAAAAAATAAAATATTGTTTTCCTTTTTTCTTTCTTTCTCGGAAAGTCTTATATTTAGAAAAGAATGTATTTACAATATATTTTCTATTGTAAGCTCAACTAAATTCACCACATTTAGGGGTTTTCAAACCCAGTATAATAAATTACAGGATATGCACAGTCCTTAGCAGGTTTACCTATTAGCTGTACTGGTCAATATATCCATCCACACAATGTGGTTATGAATGGCAGGAGTGGTTGTAATATGAAAAGAGATCAGTCTAGTTTTGTATATGAAGTAGATAAATCAAAGCTTTAGTTCTAATAAAATGTTGCCACTTTTTTACACATTTTAGTCTAATCTGGATGTGTAAAGTTAAACGGATGTGTCAAAGAAGTGTTGACTTTGGTTAGGAGCCCTCAAATCATCTTAACAAGAGGATTGGCAAAGCAAAAGCTATAAAGGCCCTCAAACTGTTCACCTAAACACCTGGCACACCTTTAAATTATAGTTTGCAGTTCATTGGATTATATGTAGTAAGTTTTCAACAATTTGTTTTACTTCTCCCTGTTTACAAGAAAGTACCTGGTGAACTGAATGTTATCTTTTTGAAAACAGGACCACAGAGTCATGTTTGTTTTACATGGTGATTAATTTGAGGGTTTGAATTATGTCTATGGATAAACATTAGAATATTAGCAAATACTTTATTGTACTGCAGTTTTGTTTGTAACCTGTGCTTTGTGTTTTATGAATGCTTTTATAATAGAAGAGATCATGAGCTTGTGTCTCTAGCTTGGCTGGTCAGACTGGTAATGCAGTAACAGGAGTGGCTGACATCAGCCCAGGACAATACAGTTACACACGCACCTGCCTCCCAACCAACCACGCACTCACACACCTTCCCTAAAGGCACAACTGTCCCTAGCTTCCTAAATGCCACAATCATCTTACAGTTTTTTTTTTATTGTTCATTAAAACTTGATGAATCAAACTTGCAGTTAAGTTATTATATTTATGATTTGTTATCAACTCTCAGGTTAAGAATTAAAACCAGAGAGATGAAGTTAACATTTTCATGTTATTTCACGGTATTTTTCTGTGCTTTTTCCAACAGTTTCTGTATCTCCTACAGCTCTGTGTGATGAGACAGAAGCAAGCACTGCTGAAGTTGCCCTGTGCTTATCCACACATAAAGAACACAACAGGGGCACACAAAACTACATACAAGAACCCTTCAAAGGGGTGTCTACAGCCGAACTACCATCCAGTACTTCTCTTGGACAACAGCACAGTCCGGAGTCAGAGCGCATCCGAAGCACACAGAACAGCACTTATGTCCGCTCCAAGATCAAGGTGAGGCTTTCTCAGAAATTTGCCTTCTATTTTTGTCTCTTTCTGAAACTGGTTAGCCGGCATGGTTTCATTTTTTTTTACATACTTGTTTTGATTGGGGAACTCTGGTATGTGGAATCACCTTTATACTCGGCTATACTTCTTGGTCACACCCACTGTACCTTGTTTATCTGTTAAAGGTTTGTCCACTTGTAAATAAGCAATCATCACCATTGCTCATTATATTGACTAGATCTTACATAAGTAAATTAATATTTAGTGTAATCGTCCTGTAATTTCCTATAATCATAAGACTAACGTGATAAAAAAAAACACAGTAGTGTCATATAGTGGTCTTAATATATTCATACATTTTATTAAAGGTATACAACACTCAAACTCACATTTGTTAGACTAATTATCAACATGGCTGTGATAAGGTTATATAGGCACAAGGCTGCAGGCCAATTGGCAAAGATAATCATGAACCTGAGTGTAATACCAGCAAACCAGATAGAAATTCCAGAATTAAGTAACACACACACACACACACACACACTATAAGGGCAATTTAGAGCAGCCAATTTACCTTAGATCGATGTTTTTGGATTGTAAGAGATAACCTGAGAACCCAAAGGAAACCCATGCTCCACATAAAATTGGCTGGAAAATCTTGTTGTCATCAAGACTTTGAAAAGTTGGAGAAAATTCCATTTATTCCATTTAAAGGTGACAAGAACTTGCATACTTCATGCAAACTGTCAAGCTGTAAACTGTCTCGTTACTACACTCCACCCTTAAAACTATAGTTTTTTTTAAAAGGCATTGAATTAAACTAATAAACATTATTTATTTTTAGTTGCAACATTTTAAAATTAGTTAAATGTTCCAGTGCAGCAGTGATATTGTATGTAATTACTTATGAACTGTCTATTATCTATTTGGATTACTTGGTCAGAAAGGTTGTATAAAGCAGTTATTTATTCATTCATTATCCTCCACTTAATCCTTGTATAAAACATTGTGTGTGTATATAATTTTAACATAATTGGATGCACCAATTACAGCTTATTGTAACATTAGTAAGTGACCGGTAATTAATTAATGCACCTGGGATTATTTTCAGTTTTTTTTTATATATTTTTTGTTCATTGGAAAAGCAGAGACCTTACACATAAAAATAACATTTATTTATATGAAGCAGTGATAAATATTTTTCATTTTGTTTTGTATTTACAGGTGACAACTGGTGAGCTTCCCAATGAGTCTCCACTCATCATTCCGAGCACAACCCCTGAACCTCCCGAAGCTGTAACAAACTCCTGCTCTACAGCTAGCAATGGGTCACCTCTGGTACTTGCTCTGGGTTCAAACTATACATGTCACGTCTGCCAAAAAGGGTTTCAATACCAGCGCATGCTTAACAGACATGTAAAGTGCCACAGTGAACAGAAACGGCATCTGTGCAATTACTGTGGCAAGGGCTTCAACGACACCTTCGATCTAAAGAGGCATGTTCGCACACATACAGGTATGAAAACACCAAATCGCCGACTAGTAAAATAACTTATGACATTGAGTCCAAATAAGAAAAATTGGGATCAGGTTAAGTCAAAAGGGTGTGTAGCTTTGTAAGAAGATAGCCACTGTTTCAGATTGGCCTCTATGTTGATGCCAGATTTGAGTGTTAATTCTGCATGTAGACCTTAACTTTGCTTTCTTTTTGCGTTGCTGCTGTAGGTGTCCGTCCATATAAATGCAATTTGTGTGAAAAGGCCTTCACCCAACGTTGTTCACTGGAATCGCACATGAAAAAGATTCACGGTGTGACACAACAGTATGCCTACAAGGAACGACGCACCAAGCTCTATGTCTGTGAGGAGTGTGGGCACACGGCTGCCACCCAGGATGCATTGCTGCGTCACCTCCACAGTCAGCATCCAACCAGTGCTTTCCTGAGAGGAAAGGGAGCACGCAGACAACAAACTGGCATCATTATGCAGGAGGAAAATTCCCTGCCAGGCTCCCCTTTATCACTAAACAGTGATGACACTACAGGGTCAGGATAAAGGTAGAAAGATTAATAAGATGGCATAGGATTTTCTTGATCTAAACTACTTTCATCTTATGTCAGGTAATTCAAATTATTAAAAAAATAAATGAGACAAAAATGACTGCTTCTGCTGTTGTAACACAAATGCTTCATGCATTAATAACCTTCAGTCTCTGTTTACACGAGGAGGAGCCCTGGTTCTTCACGTTGAAAACAGTAGATGATAAGTTTTCTGCACTATTTCAGTTTACAATACAGACTTTTCTAATTTTGAAAGACATTAGAACACTATTTGATGTAAGTCATATGACATTTGCTCAGGGGAGCCACAATAAAGAGCTCAAGTTACAATAGGAAATATAAAAAAACACTGCCTTACCTTACTGTTTTTCTCTTGTCTTAACATATGGGAATGAATGTTTTGGTGAACAACCGTGTATGTATTGTATAAAGAAAAATCTATTTAACAAGGGTATGTAAAGTTCTTCGGGTGTATCACTTATATCAGATTTTATACATTTATAGTAACTTCTAATTCTTTATGAGCCTGTTTTTTTATATTACAAACACTTAAGAATGACTGGTTTTGTTTGTGTAATTATTTCCCGATGTTTTAGCAGTAACAATGCAGGCCAATCTTTATGACTAATAATTTAAAGGCACTGAAGTACTGTAAAATCGGGTCTTTTTGCTGAGGTTTGAAAATAAATGTGCTTTAGATACAATAAAGCTTTATTTTATGTTATGAGCGTTGGGGTATATTGAAAACATTTTTTGTCTGGGCAAAGACAGCTGTGTTGACAAGTTAATATTTTATTCAGCAGACCAAAGGGAAACTAAGCAAAGAAAGGGTCGCTTTCTCTCTCTCGCTCTCTTTCTGTCTATTTAACTCTCCCTGTGTCACTCAGAAAAAAATAGAAGGGGGTGGCATTGAGTATTACACATGCAGTGGATTCCTGGTCCCTGTTGAGTCTTGTTGCTGGAATTCAGCAAAGACCGTATTCTAGAGTTTCTGAATGTTAACGGTTTGAAAGCTTTGACAATAGTCCCGTTATGTTTCCTGACAGCTACACCTTTAACTATCTCTACAAAAGTGTTTTGATCTTTTTTAACATAACCAAATTCTGAATGCACTGTAACCTTATACACACTATACTCTGTAATCTGTTGGTACTCTATTCGTAATGTGAATAATTTTCTTTTATCGTAAATGAACATACCTTGGCTCCACCCTTCTGTTCTGCTCAGAGACTGTTCTACAAGTCTCTGAGAGGTGCTGTGTGCACACAATACTTTAACCCTTTGTTTTTATGATCTTTCCACTGCTTTAGAAGTACATTGCTTTGTGATATAACATATAGGAGTAGTGGAATATGTTTCTAATCACTTAAAATACAGACTACAATTACAAACTATAGCTCATATCTTTTATGTATTTTCTCATTTAGTCATTTTCACTCTGTTCTGTTATTGTTGGAACGCCCATAGAGCAAATATTATTTGCAAATATTATTGCATAAACACTGATATGGTGTGTCTACTGGTCCATTCAGATCAGACACAAAAATTATGCTTTGTCCACTTAGTATTTACTGTATTGAACATATCAATCTAATTGCTTAATTATCATAAAATGTAAAATCAAAGACAACATCTCATTAGTTGTTGCACACTTGGTGTTAGCCATAATCCTACATGGCTGGACAATTTTGGTAGTGGATTATTCTGATCCAACATGTTTGAAAATGCATTTCCTAAATAATACCTGTTTTTTTTTTTTGGTGGTCCTGTGGAGTTCCTGAAGATATAATGAAAAAGACAGAGAAACATGAGAACATGTTCCTGTAGATCTTTGAGATCTGTACTTGTAGAGCCATAAAGCTAATCTATATGGTCAGTGATCAGGTGGACAATGGATTAAGAAGGATTTGTAGCTTTTAAAGTGTCCAGTGTACAGTAGGACCATCTTCACTTTTTAAACAAAACAATTTAAGCAAATATAACTAATATTTTAGATGTTTTCTTTGCATGTGAAATGCAGAAAAATAATTTTAGTTATGCTATATTGTGTAAGTCATTAATTTATTATCCAGTCACTAGTACTATTTAGGATCACAGGGAATGCTGTTTTTTTACAAAAGTAATTTTCGACTGTGATTTAATAATTCACATGAAAAACTTTCCTTATGTATTTGGTTTCAGCTATTAACATTTACAAGTCTGTCTAAACATCTATATGTAGTTATGTATGCTTTACTTTCGTAGCATAGGTTTTTACATAGTTCAAACTAATTTTATACACACTTGATGCACATGCACAGCACCTTATATTAATTATTGTATTGGTTGTTTAATGACCTGGCCAAAGTGTTTCCCAGCATTTTGTTCACCCTTTAAAATGTTGTAACACAGGTGAAATAAGACGTTTAGTTACTTTATTTTCCACAACATTCAGGTGAGGTCATATAGATTGACTACACAATAAACCTATGCTTTAGTAAATTGGAAAGGGTGTGTTCTGTCCTTAAAAATAATGTGACCTCCAAAAATGTGAGTAAATTCCTATATTATCTTTGTTGGAGAATTATTTAAAATGTCATGTGGGTTTCTTCTCACAGTCCAAAGACATGCAAGTTGTCCTTATCAGAAACGCTGGAGTCAACCTCCAAGCACATAAGGCAAAAGGTTAGAAAACGCCTATTGCAGGGCTCTAATTCATAGCAGAGTAAACGCGTTTATAAGATAAATTTGACAAGTCGTGTGTTTTTAATGTGCATGCAAATGTATGTATGTTCCTGCCATGGTTTTAACTTGTAATGTATCCTGTGATTTATTTATTTATTTTTTTTGGAAGTGGGCTATGGGCCCAGCATCCTGCGACTGTACCTGCCCAGTTAGAATCCCAGTCTGGATGCAGTTTCCATGTTCTCCCACTGTTTCCCAGTGTTCTTCAATTTTTTCCCTTAGTCCAAAAAATGGATTCAGGGTAAATTGGCTGCTCTATATTTCCACTATAGTCTGTGTGTGTGCTCCTGGCTGTATCTGCCCAGCGCCCTAGAGGGACAAAAGTGGGTCTGTGTAATTCCTGAAGACTTGGCAACCCAGCGTCCTGCTTTTAAAAAACATTGGCGCGTTGCGCAGCAGAAGCTGTTCTACCTATATATTTACAGGTTATAAGGTTTATCCTTTGTATTGCTAAACGCTTGCCATAGAGAAGGTGATGTCAATTCAAATACATTACAGAGTTTTCGGAATTTATACAAAGTGGAATTTGAATATGTTCTGACGTCGTGTGAGTGTGCTAGTTAGCATATTAGCTTCACGTCCGGATTTCTAAATAACCGTCTTCGTCTTTAGACTAATAATGGCATCACCAGCTAATTAAAGTTATTTAGTCGATTACATATCTATTAACACCGTGTGTAGTTTAGTCGTGACAACGTTTAGACATCTTTGTTTTTAAAGTTGTTTGAGTCGCAATTGTTAAATAAATGCAGGGTTGATTTACTCTTAGAATTTTGATAAAAAAAATTCAACACGCATTTACTTTAAAAGTGACAACCTAAGTAATCAACGTTTAAAATGCATATTACGCGATTTGATTTGTTCAAGACACTTCTTTAATATTTGGTTTCATCTGTAGCCATTTGTAGCCAATTTTACACACGTCCAAAATGCTACATTCTTGCATTAAAACATTCAAACTTAATTGGATTTCGCTAAATGATCATTAAGTATATCCGAAAAGAAACGTTCATAAGAAATTAAAATGACCGTTTTTGCATTAACGAATCAGCTGCATGAGAAAGTACCATACATACAGATGCTGTGAGAGGGAGCCACAGAGTCAATTAGTTATTTTTATTAGTGTTTAGTAAAGTACGCTCCTTAAGTCATTATTAAGGGCCGCACGGTGGCGTAGGTCGCCTCTTGAGGGGGATCTAGGTTCAAATTCTACTTTAGGTGTCGTTTCCATGTTCTCTACGTGTCCACATGGGTTTTTGTGAGTTCTCCAGTTTTCTTTTATAGTCCAAATACATAGATTCAATTTGAATAGACTGCTTTAAATTACCCCTTGATTTTGTGTGTCTGTCTATGTGAGTGAGTGTGTGTGCGCCCAGTGATTGCATTGGTGCCCAGTGCCCAAAAGTTTTTTCCTGGAGTGTTGTATTCCATGCATGACCACACACACACACACACACACACACACACAATATGGGGTAATTTGGAGCTCACTCTTCGCGACTCTAGTCATTATCTGATTTGAAATTTCAGGTCTGGACCGGGTGTTGAGTTTTGTATGTAGACTTTAAATCTGATTATTTTGGGGTGCAAGTCAAATACGTTCCCTGAAGTTAGCAAATAAAATAATAATACATTTTGGTTGACCATTAGTTTGTTATTTTCCTCCATATTTTCATTGTTTGCTGATCAATATAATGTTAATTATTTAGCTTGATTAGAGGTACTCGCTCAAAAACAAGATTTTGTTGTGCCATTTAACATTTTTTTGTATCAAAAGTCAGTTAGAAATAGTTTTTACTGTTTCTCAAGAAACTGCACATTTTAAGCTCTTTGCCTCTGGACCCACAGGAACAGCTCATGATTTTGCCTGAGGTGGCAGAACTCGCTCGTACATGCCATCGGAAGAAGTGAGACTGGGTCGGAAACGGCCTGTGCCCGCATGTCCCAACCCGCTGTTCCTGCAGTGGCTGACTGAGATGCGCGATCAGGCCAGAGACAAGAACTTAAAAACTCAGTACGTCTATCAGAAGGTGAGTGGCCATTTTGCCATGAGAAAATCAAAAAGTGTTCAGGGTTCTGTTGATAACTGCATTTACTGATTTAAAATAAAGAATATAATATGATTAATGGACTGAAAATAGGGAAAGCTATTTAAATCATAGGCCACTTCATATGTACAACTGGTTAATAAAAAAGTCATGCTAAGTAACATAGTTCAGATGAGTTTTTGTGTGGTGAACAACATATATGTCTATTATTTTTAACTCTCTTAAGCTGTATCAAACATTTGAAATATTAATGTTTTTTTATTGCCCTTCTCACCTCAGTCAGAACTCATTAATTACTCACTGATTTCCTATTTATTATTCATTTTTGCTGGTAACTGTTTCTTTATAACACTAACATAAACCAGCATGTACTTAATAACTAACCCAGCTTTTTTAATATCATAATAATACACCTGTGGCATTGGTTCATGCAGCTGACAACCTTGTTTGTTTTCTGTTAAGGCAATCAACTCATTAAAAAAGTACCCTTTGCCACTAAAGAACGGTAAAGAGGCAAAGATCCTGCAGAATTTCGGAGACGGGATTTGTAAGATACTGGATGAGCGGCTCGAGAAACACTATCGAGAGAATGGTTAGGATAAAGATCATTACAGCATCATTGTTACTAATTTTTATTTAAAACATATTCAGTGTTGTTAAAACTTTGAATAGTTTATATAGCAGAGCAAAGTATTAACACTTCACATGTTTTGTTTAGAATCTTAGAACAGAGAACTAACACCAAGTAACATTTATTTGCTTGCAATCCCATTGGGTTACAGTCAAATACATTTATTTAAACTTTTATTGAAAATCTTGAAGTTGTAAAGATACAAGCTTTATATAGTGCATATTAAAAGTTTATCTATAAAAATGTTTTGTTCAGAAAAGATATATTAAGAATACCTAAGTGTTTATAAGATCTAATTATCAATAATTATTAATCTATTGAAAGGCTTGGGGGGAAAAATCCAAAACATTAGATATACCAGGGGATATACTACATTGAGGCCTTCAACAGCATTAAAGGAGCAATAGGATTTCTTGTCTACAACTGGTTGTTTACTACATGCGATAACAATCTTACTTGATTGTATCTTACATGTTTATTTAATGTGGGTGGGTAGTTAAAACTTGCATTACATTTACATCATACACTTACAAAGCAGAGCACAAAAGTTTTTTTATTTTTTGTTATAAATTTAGTTATTTGTATTAAGTAAGAGAACAGTGCATAGGAGAGACCCCTTACAATCTAGCAAATTTGAAGCATTTGCCAGGAAGAGTGAAAAAAAAAAATCAAGATTTGCATACTGGTAGACTGCCAAAACAAAATTCTGTCATAAAAATCAAAAGGTGCTTCAACAGTGTTAAGCTTAAGGGTGGGTGTACTTACGCAACCACATTATTGTATTCCTTTTTCCCTGAAACATTTTAGGTTAAATTGTACAGATAGATGTCACATTAAAAATCTAAAAAGTATCTTCTTTTTTTAATTATTTGACGTCAATATTACATCTGGAATGTTAACACTGGTGTGTAAAATTGATACATGTGCAAACATAAGCACCAACTTTAGATAACAGGCCTGGGCAGTTATTCCATACCCATCCCATACACAATGACTTGTAATGACCAAATCTTTGACTCGCAATTATTTTTAACATTGGAAACCAGTGGTCAAGAGTTCATTTGTACTGTAATTATAGGTCTAAAATTCAGAAATATGTAGTTTTACAAGTTGCTCAGAAGGTTTGTCAGCCTCAGTTTGATGAACCCAGTTATAAACAAACATTAGTGAAACAAAAGAATTGTTGGAAAATAGCTTAAAGCACCAAACTAGGATGTGGTTTATATGTGTACTGACTTTGATTCACAAAATCTCAAGCAATATTTAGTTTTCTTTACAAACATCAAACTTGTTTTACAAGAATAAATTGAAACTACATAAACATATAATTAAAGTTTTGACTTTAACAGCCTGTTAATAAATACCTCTGATTGTAGTGGCACAGACAATTCAAATAATTACACAGATATGATAAGTTGCTTGTGGCTTTTGCTAAAGGCTGGTTTAATACTTTCTTCCATTTCCTTGTACTGAAACAGTCTCCATGTTAGGGCTTCAAACAGCAAAAAGAAAAGAAAATGTATTTTTTTTATACAAGTACATTTATCAGAAAATGGGAAAATATGTAAAATGGCTTTAAAGACTTATGCCTATAACATTTGCTTGCAGAGGTGCATTTAGACAATGTCTATTATCATGTGAAATAAATAATTTTATTTATTAAACAGTAATAGCATGCAAATCTGTTATCTCTTTGTGTTTAATTTTTTCTTCGTTACCCCTGTCGTAGGTGTAAATGCTCCTATCCACAGTCTTCCACATGTAGTCCAACCCTGCATTAATCATCTGCCTCCCAATAACCCACCATTACAGAGTTCCAACAATACTTCTGCAAAGACTAGAGAAAATATGGTGACTATAAGAAATCTACAACATCCATTTTGTTAACTAACAGACACCAAACAAGCAGACACAAGCTACTGTATCACTACTGTGTGTTAATTTTTGTAAAACAACACAATAGTTTGACCTCATTAAATGGACCTTAATGAGAAGTATACAGTCATAAATGTAACATATTTTTCTTGATATTTGAATGTAGAGGAAAGCTGAAGGTGATGCTGGACGGGAAAAGGGAAAAAAAAAGCGAGCATATGTACCCCAGAAGAGATCTGGTGGTTATGCTGTCCTGCTCACTTTGCACAGACACTCTAAGGTACAATACATTGATATTACAGTAATGATATTATATGGGTATTAACTAGTGATGCATTTAAAAAAAAAAAAAAAAGTTTTTGGCTGAAACAAACCAAAAAAATGCCGGAAGCCACACTATTTTCACTTTCGTGTGCATTTCATTATTTAAATATAGTTAAAACATTATATTCCTACCATTATTCAAAAATGTTTATTGAAACTTAAACATTTTAACATCCCACCAGACGAATTATCAAATGTGTATTTTTTTGTATTAAGTAAAATTGATTGTGTTCTTTGTTTCAGGTACCTGGCAGTAAGGGTTTTATGTTTAAAAATGAACTGCAAACTGAAGCACAGTCACTTTGTGACAAATCCTTCACTGTTGTAAGATTTTTTACATTTTTTTTTACAGAATGAACAATTAAATTTTAGTTGATTTCATAAAGTATTACTTCTTTCTCAGTGTTTTATGTTAACTGAGTGTATTGTGTGTTTATGCAGCCTGATTTGGGTAGTAAATACACAGCATGGTCCTCGGTGAGCACCCTTGTTCAAAAAAACCTGCTTTTGAAGACGCATAACCCTGCAAGGTACACCTGCAGTTAGTATTAACTAGCATATTAGTAAGTAGCATTGTCTGTGACAACTGAGTTGTATGCACACACACAGTATCACAAATTTACTTGCTTTTTTTTAAGATGAACCAGGTGGCTCTGTGTTTGTTTTTTTTAACATTTGAGTTAAATATATATTTGGAAACTGTTTTGGGTCAAATTTTAATGTCTCATTCTGCATTTAGGTGAATTTCTAATATCATAAATAAAATATTACTTTACCCCTGTCTTCTGCAGTCCTATTCCTCTGTATTTCTTGTAGAATGTCAGTCTGTGTTTGGCGTTTTCTTGAAAATTAGCTTCTTTGCTGCCTCATCTAGTCTACTCTTCTAATTCAATCAGAATGACAGTGATATCAGCTGCCTCCTAGTTAATACTTTCTTGGGAGCTAATAAGATTACTGAAATGATGTTAGCAGGTCAGAGAGTGCCAGAAATGAAATGCAGTGGAAATTGTGTTTTGTAATTAGGTCTATTTTTATGACAAGGAATGACTACATTTAATTTTAATTAATTAGATCACACTTCAGAACAATTTAGAATTAATGTGAATATGCATCAAATCAGTCCTCATAAGTAAAATCCTCTTTAGTGCTTTCCACTTTATAATTTTAAGTATAGATTTAACGTGTATTTTTGGGTGTGGCTAAAACTAGAATTATTTAATTTAATAACTTTAAATATGCAATTACCTTTATTTTATTTTTCTCAATCAGATATTCATTAACAGAGTTTGGTGCAGCACTCGCAGAGAGACTGGAGTCTGAGGAAAGAGGGACAGAAGACAGAAAAAGGAATGAGAAGAGTCGGTCTGAGGACTCAGCTACAGCTGAGGATGAACCAGCTACAGTAGACTTAACTATGGATAAGGATAATGAAGAAAAAGAAGTAATATGGTAACAACTTTCTCAATCAGAGATGTGAATGTGTGGAAAATCTGATTCAAATAAAGTAATTGATTCCTAATGAATATGCAGCTTACAAGTGTGTATATATATATTTTTTATTTAGTGTCTCAAGAGATGGCCCAACTCTTTCACTTACATGCACAAAAAGGGCTATACCTGAGTTAGCACACGCAGATGCAAAATGCTCAGATTTGGAACAAGAACGTGCTGTGTACCTTTCTCCTGGGTGTTATGACATTGTTCTGTGTGTTGACTTTATTGAGACCACTGGGTGAGTGCAGGTGATTTATATCAAATCATTTCTTGTTTAGGAATTTCTGAATTTGTGGTTTGGTCTGTGGTTTGGCCAACATTATACAATATAGCCTGACAGACATGGTCTTTTGTTCAAGGTCATAATGACATTCACTGAAGTGTATTGATCATTCAGTACAAGCAAGCTCAGTTAATAAAGTAGCTGATGTACTGTGTATTTGCTGAAATTTATATATTTTTTTATTTCCTTTTTGTCTGTTGATAATTGACTCCTTGGCTCCTTTACCTATACAAACCAATAAATCAGTTTAGTAGTTCTTACTTGAAAATGATTAAGGTATTTTGATTCAATGTGTAAATTTGGACCATATGAAAATGAGTGGATCTTTTGTGAAAAGTATTTTTTATTACTATTTTTATTGTATTATTATTTTTTCAATATTATTGTTTGCTAAATGTCATTAATTTGGCAGAGGAAACACCGTGCGAAAACAAGAATTGGTCAAGGAGCTGCAGAGGAATGGAGTGACCTTTGACATCAGAAAACTAAATGTGGGAGACTTTCTCTGGGTTGCTCGTGAGAAAGTAGCACCTGTGCCTGGTAAACTAACTTTTTCTGTCCATCTGCTTAGATTTGGTGAAGCATGTATATTGGTATAGAACAGTATAACATTGTTATGATAGCGTTCAAAGTATAACACATTTTTCAGATGATGACACCGAAGATTTGCAGGTATTACAGATATTTACATAATTGCACTCAACAGGAAATTTATTAAATGGACCCTCTTGTTTCGACAGTTTATACATTGTATTTTTACTATTCTAGACTTTATTCTGTTTGTTTCTCTGTTAACGTTTAGTCCTGCATTTAATCCTGCACTGTTTACATTTGATCAGAACCACTACATTACAAATTTGTGTACTGATGGTTCTTAGCACTTCAATGACACTAAAATAAGTTTGTTCAAATGCTGCTGATTCAAGTGAATCCGACACCATATTAGTGCTCAAGTTTTGAAACTGTTTACTCCCCATGCAATAAATTTTTTATATATAAAGTCAATGACGCTCTGAACTCTTAACAATTAGTGCTCACAGGTCATAATGTTTAAAATCTCAAGCAACTCTGTGTGTGTGCATTTAAAGTATTAATAAAATATATTTACACAAACTGTATATATGTGGGGATTTTTTGTATTGAAACTTAATGTACCTTATAACTTGCTGCCAAAAACTTTTTTCCTTAAGATACCAAATATAACAAGGGACAAATTTTTGCCTTTGTCAAATATTTATTTGGTGTTTTTCTGTTTCCGTACATGACTGTATTGAATTTAAAAGTTTTTTTTTTTTGTTTCATGTGCCCACGAAACATACCTTTTTTTAACTTAGAAAATTGCAGACAGGCAGCAATGTTTTTAGAGGGCAAAAATGCAAGCCTTCATCGTGTAACCTTATTATATACACCATTGTTAAGATTTTTTTTTTTTTTAAATGAGATTTCAGATTTTTAATTACTCAGAACTAATTTTATATGCCTGGCACTTGGTGTACCTTGATGCTTTTTTTCTGTATAGTATTGCTTTTAAAAATATGAATTGGCTACTGTTACCCATGAAGCCACCAATTGACATTTTTAAAAACATGAATGTAAGGAAAAAATGCTGTTGTGTAAGGGCTGTAGCTGGTTGGTTTTTTTTTTGTTTGTTTTTTTTCTCTTTTTACTTGACTGTGTGCATTATTCCAGCAGGTGTTGCTGTTTTGTTTAAGATTATTGTAGTCAGGACTCACTGATCGTTTTGTTTGTTTTTAGTTCTCTATTTTAGTAGTGATGATATTAGTGAAGGTAGTGTGTATTGTAAATGCATGGTTGTACATGTAAAACTTTGTCTGGGTTTGGTCAAAGGTCAGTTACGTCCACCTGTGGCCAAAGAGCTGGTTCTGGATTATATTATTGAGAGGAAGAGGATGGATGACCTATGTGGGAGTATCATGGATGGGCGTTTTAGAGAGCAAAAGGTATGCAGTGGAAATGTAAACCTGTAAAAACAGGCATATGTGATATGTTAATTAATATCCTGTTTTTAATTTTTTTAAAACCAATTTTGATTGTGGTGAGATTTTTTTCACATGAAGAGTGATGTTAAATTAATTTAACAAAAGCGATTTTTGAAAATTGTTGATTTGTCAAGCATCTGTTATAGATGTTGCATTTTTTTTCAGTTTCGCCTGAAGAGGTGTGGTCTCCTAAAGCCCATCTACCTTGTGGAAGAGTGTGGGTCAGCAGCAGCACACCTCAGCATACCAGAGAGTACTTTACAACAGGCTATAGTTAACACACAGGTAAGGATCTATCCATCCATTCATCTATTATCTTCTGCTTAACCCTCTGCTTGGGTCGTGGGGAGGGTTCCCCTTACCCATCCAAGGCCAGAAAGTAGCAATTTTACAGCAGCCAATTTACTTTGAATCCGGGTTTTCGGAGTGTTGGAGAACACGAACGAGACCCACATGGACACAGGGAGAATTTTATTTACATATAGAGTGTATAATAGTTTTTTTGCCATTGCTATTTAACCAACAAATTCAAATCCTATTTCTGTAACGTACAAACAGTTTAAAGTAATGTCATTTCTTCTTCTTTTTCTTTCAGGTAGTTGATGGCTTTTTTGTAAAGAGAGTTCAGGATGTAAAAGAATCAGCTGCGTACCTCACTGTCATGACCAGATATCTTCGGAAGCTATATCAGGTAAGTGTTTTATAAAGCAGTGATTGAGTTTACACATTAATTTGGAATTTTTTTTTTTGTTTTGTTTTGACCATTTTGATGTCTGGTCTAGAATCGACCATTGTTCTGTTACTCCAGAGAGCTGGAGGGAGACCGACAGTGTGATTTGGAGAGTGGAGAAAGGGAGGGAGAAAACCCTCGCTGTTCTCTGATATCCTTTACAGAGTTTAACCATGGAGCCATAAAAAATAAGGTATAAAAATTTGGACATGCATTCAAAATAAAAAATGTGATTGGTTTAAATCTATTTAACAGACCAAAGCATGAAATAAAAGATGTCTAGTGTTTTTACTAACCAACTTCAATCGTTTTTGAAATTCTGAAATGCATTTTGTATAATGCGCAACCTTATAATACAGTCTGCATTGCTCAAATTTTTAAGTAATTTTTGTCCATAATCCCTAAATAATTTCACTGTATTGTGTAATGAAGTTGTCAGGAGACCACATTATTTACAATCTTGCTTTGAGAAATGTTTTAATATTTTTTTAAACTGAGACAGGGCTTTTGATTTATGCTGCTTTTATACTCAAATATAACATCTTGCTCACCTGTTATTTACTGTATATTGTGAATTGCTTCATTATTTCAGTGTTTCAATATAATAAATATTAACAACATTTTTCAGTCAAATTTTGCCCTGGCAGTATGCAGGCATTTGTTTTTATTTTTACAATATATTTAAAGTTTTAAAGTGATTCATTTTGCCCACTGTGCTTACACACAGAGGAATTTGTCCTCCACATTTAACCCATCCGGGCAGTGAAACACACACAAATACACACACTGGTGAAGTGAGCACACGTGCCCGGAGCGGTGGCAGCCTTTTATACGGCGCCCGGGGAGCAATTGGGGTTAGGTGCCTTGCTCAAGGGCACTTCAGCCATAGTACTTGGTGGGACTGGGAATCAAACTGGCAACCTTTAGGTTACAAGGCTGGTTCCCTAACCACAAGCCTACAACTGCCCACAACCAGAAAAACTTTTTTTGGAAATAGGATTGAATAATGAGCCATGTTAAGTGTTCCAGCAGCAATTTGTCTATGGCTACCTGTGTGTGTCAGATATCGTCCATTATTTTCTTTTCTTGTGTTTTGTCTTAGTGTCAGACCGTTAGGGAGGTGTTTGCTCGGCAGCTGATGCAGGTTAGTGGAATCTCTGGTGACAAAGCTGCTGCCATATTGGAACACTACAGTACAGTGAGCAGGTTTGGCCCAGCTGCATCTCACCACACTTTATTACAGTAATAAATGCTGCCAAAAGACATGAAATAATCAAACAAACCTTATTAAATATTAAGAACTAGCAAGCAATGTTCATTTTCATTAATGTGACACAGAAGAATATCCCTACTGTTGAATTCAAATATTACGTATTCTGTATAGCAAGAATAACCTCCACTTCGGTGTGTCCTTGTGCAGACATGTTTCTTGTTTACAGTAAAGCCAAGTCTTAATTGATGTGCAGAATGTTCTGAATAGGAATTATATGGTTTAAACCGAAATTTATTTATAGTACATAGTAACTATACAACATAACTTTAAGTGACAGAATTTTTTTTTACCAATTTTTTAAACATTTTACCCTTTTTGAAATAATTCTTTATATTAAATGCCATATCGTGATGTTCTTAAAAAGTAATTCCTAATAATAATGTTTACTGATACTAAACTTGCTAAAGCTCTAATCATTTATTAAACTAAATGTACTGTGCACAGTGGAATGCAGCCACCAAAAGGAACTGTATGGCTGTTGTAAGTTTAATAGAATATTTGTTAATATTTAATAATGTTAATGAAAATGGTTACGGGTAAAACTATGAAATTTTAAAACAAAAAAATAATTTATTGATGGTTCTGCTTTTTGTGTAATGAGCACTCAATCATTTGGCACATTAATCTACACTTGTTGGACATTAAATAAATAAATAACTACAAATGCCTTTGTCTCTTTCAGTTTAATGAATGCATATTCCCAATGTTCCACTGAAGCAGAGAGAGAAAAACTATTGTCATCAATCAAATATGGTAAACTTAAAAGGTTTGTTGTGTTTTTTTATTTGTACATTTCCAGTGCACTTACAATTAATTTTGACTAATTAGAAAGTCATAACCCTTTAAATGTAAATCTTTAGAAATATTCATAAATCTTCGTGCTGAAGTCATAAATATTTCTGAAGATTTAGGTTTAATGGGGGCAGCATAGTGGCTTAGTGGTTAGCACGTTCACCTCTTAGCGGTGGGTATTCCCGGTTCGATTCCCGATCTGGGTGGAGTTTCCATGTTCTCTATGTGTCTGCGTGAGTTTTCTCCGGGTTCTCCAGTTTTGCCCTAAGTTATAAACAATAGATAATTTAAGTGTTAAATAAAAAATTATTTATTTTATGTAATCTGTTAATGCTATATATTTTAGGGCAAGACAAATTAATTGTTCTTTTTTTTCATATAAATTTGTCATTCTGTTGATTTGCCTGCTGTGTTTTTAAAATGTTTAGTGTTTGATAAATATATTATTGTTGAAATTTAGAAATGTGAAAATTCCCCACTGGTTGGCTTCATCCAAAAAATGTTATTTTGTTGCCTCTAAAAAAAAATCATCCTTTTATTTATATCTACATTTAAATTTGTTTCTATCTGCCATTTGAAATATTAATTTAAGTGCTGTACATTAAATTGTATGCCATAAAGATTATTTTTGTTAATAGTTGCGGTAATTTACTTTAATTCTGTCTTTATCTGTAATATTTGTATAACTTGTGTGTGCTACAGTATTTAATTTTTTAGAATTTTTATATTTAAACCTGAGTAAATGTCCAGTTAAAACTTTTAACATTTTTTGTTTTGTGTTTCCAGAAACATTGGCCCGGCCCTTAGCCGTACAGTATACCAACTTTACTGTACACATGGACCTCTGACATGACCTCATGCAGGGTTCCTTTCCCATTGTTTGCACTGTGGCGCGTGTCCGTGCTGCTTATTCCCCTCCCACCTCTTCTATGTTTTTTTAAAAGTCTTGTCCCTGCACATTATTTGATCATAATAAAGATTTGAAATTAATTTTCTCTGTTTTGCTTTGTCCATTGTTCTGCTATTCACAAGGAAAACTGGTCAGCTAAGTAGTTTGCTGTAGTGGTTGTGTTCTGCTGACTCACTTTTAGGTTTATTGTTATTTGGTTTGCAATTTAGTCTTTATCAATGTCATTGCAAAAGAGAAACTGCTGATGGTGGAAATCAGCGAAGCACATTAATTTAGGAGGAAGGTATAAAGACCAGCAGTTTAAAATGTTTTTTAAGAAAAGGTGGGGGTGTATGTGGCCTTTTGATTTATCATGATGTATTGAGGCAGCTTTATTCAACAAAAAAACAGGGATTTGTTCTGTGACATAGGGATTTGGTTTGATGAGAGACTTTAAGTCCCACTGTACACAAGGTTCATATTAATTCCATGACCACATTTGATCATTTGTGTCTTGCTTTGATTTGGAATAGAGGACTTGCAGAACTGTTAGGTTGTAGTAACGAGAGCTTGTAAGGTGACAGTAGTTTGCATCTTTGTGTAAATTTTATAGGTTCGATTGTGAGAGTTTTTATTGGGTTTAGATGTTACAAGAAATATTTAGGTTTAGTTGTTATGGAGCACAATAGCTGACATGCTTATGTTCTGCTTTATTAGGGAATGTCTTTAGTTTTAGTGTCCTATGTAGTATTTGAATTTGGGTAGTGCAGGTTAAGGTTGTGTGGCTCACGCTTCTTTTTAAAGGCCACATCAGAATGGAGGGGGACCTCCGGATGACGTCATCGCCGTCCGCGCTCAAGGAGAAACCCAATAAACGATGCAGCGCATTACGCCTTTTGTTGGAAGATTATTATGGGGAATCCGTTTTTTGTTGCTTAACTTAACTGTTTTCTTTCGTAGTCCGCATTTGAGGTAGTATTAGCACCTATATTTGGATTGTAAGCCTCCTTCTTTAAGAGCAGACGTAAACAGTTTCACCTTCATCCACCGCATCCGTCAGTCGCTCTTGTCAGCGCGCATTCCAGGCTGAATATAATGTTCAGATTTAATGTACACCTCAGGTTCCCAGACGGTACCAGTGAGAGCGTCTCCGAACAACACCGCGGATGTTAGGGGTGTTGGGCGCACAGCGGCCCGGTGACTGAGCGGATGCTGAGGCTGCGGATGGGGTGAGAGGAGCCGGAGCGGAGCTCCAGAGGCGGGCTGCTTCTGAGTGAGTGTCCGCTGCAGCCGGGAGGAGGATGCAGGAGGCGGCGGACGGAGAGGAGCCCATTCTGGCCGGAGCGGTGAGAGAGGAGGTGAGCGGGCTGTTTACTTTCCATACACATCAGAAGCTTTGATGCATGACTTGCTGCATCTGCGTGCAGTGTAAATACTCATCTTCATACACACCAGAGCTCATCATAAACTTGTCTGCTAGGCCTCCATGTTCTGGATCATTGATAATATTTTTGGTGCTGTGTGTAACTCGACCGCGCTCCTGCATTGCAGCTGATGGGAGTGCGTTAGCAGGATTTCTCTTCTATCCAATTCCAGTTTTACTGCAGACCGTCGTGTTTTTACCATCCGTTACAACCTGGAGACGCGACCTGTACCTGATAATGAGCTGTTTAAACCTATTATTTAAACCTTATTCAATAACAGTGATGTCTTCCATGTAAGTGATGTTTGTGATTATGGCTTTTACCCAGGACACGGGTCAAAAAGCAGTGTGTGGTTCACATCTAAGAAGAGTTGTTAAAATGATTTCCCCCTAAACATGTTATTTCGATAAATGTTTAGGTGGTTCAAAAGAAAGATTACAAAAGTTTAAAAAACTTGCCTCACTCAGATATGTTTACCCTCCTACGTATCCTCTCTCCTCCCCTCAAATGGATCTGGTCTTTTTACAGAGCTAATTAAGTTATTCAGGCTTGCTTAATCTCAAGTAGATGTACTTGTGATATTTTGTTATAGCAAGTGTTCCACAGATATAAAAATAAAAAAAAATCCAGATCAAGTAACAGCCAGATAAAGTAATGAGCAGGGTTGATGGTTCTGCAGTTTTGCTGTTTTTCCTAAACTATTGACTTGTTATCTCATTTCAAATTTACTTTGGATAAAAGCGTCTGCTAAATGTAAATGTTTAAAAAAAATGAATGGAACACTAAAATAACACATCCTAGATCTCAATTAATAACATTTTTTCAGGTGAAAATCTTCATTTACTAGATAGTGGAATCCATTGAGAACAAAATAACATGAAAATTATTATAATGTTAATCAAAATGATCATCCCATGGAGGTCTGGATTTGGAATCATACTCAAAATCAAAGTGGACAATGAAATGACAGGCTGATCCAACTTCAGTGGAAATTCCTTAGTACAAGTTAAAATGAGGATCAGTAGTGTGTGTGGCCTCCATGTGCCTGTATGACCTCCATACAACGCCTGGGCATTCTCCTGATGAGGCGGCGGATGTTCTCTCCTACAGCCCCCTCCATGTCTCCTGGTGTACTG